>JANRGW010021370.1:0-93028 GCA_024733675.1 Psilopsiagon aymara
TCAACCTGTGGGAGTTGCATTCTTTTGATTCTCCATGTAGCAAACTGCGTGACTGATTTACGGCCTAAACCACGACAAACGTGTTCTGAGTTATTGACAGGAAAAAATGAGAGATTGAATGGAGAGGAAACTTCATGAAGAAAAGGGCAATAGAGGGAGCTTCTTGTTAATAACAGTAATTACTGTCTTTAAAAGACTTGCTACATAATTTTACCCCCCATTTTCATTGGTAGGCTTGAACCCTTGTAGTCATGCAAAGAGGGTAGAGCTTAATAATCGTGAGTGCATGAACACTTTCATTCACAGTTTGTTGTTTTTTTCTGCAAGCAATGATCTGCCCAGACCTCTGTGATGTGTTGAAGCTGGATTTCCAAAAGCTAGTACAGAGGTTGCATAGGAAGTTACTTCTGATCATCCTACCTTATTAGCCCCATTACAAGGCAGGGGAAGGGGGCCCTGATGACTAAAAGTGAGATTTCAAAATGTGACTCATTAGTAGAACTGAGGACCACCGTAAAAAGAGAGTTCCTATATTCTTTATGAGGAAGAAATTCTTTACTGTGAAGGAGGTGAGGCACTGGAATGGGTTGCCCAGGGAAGTTGTGAATGTTCCATCGCTGGCGGTGTTCAAGGCCGAGTTGGACATAGCCTTGGGAGACGTGGTTTAGTGTGAGGTGTCCCTGCCCATGGCAGGGGGTTGGAACTGGATGATCTTAAGGTCCTTTCCAACCCGAACTGTTCTATGATTCTATGTGCATCTTCTAAGGCAGATCCAGCAGCCTGCTGAGCACCTTCAGCTTGAAGCTGAAATATATATAGACCTGGACATTACAGCTACCAGCTAAATTACAACTGTTATTTAAATAATCGCATAGACATATGAATACTTCATGGCTCTTTATGCAGTTTAGCAGCTTCTGAAGCATCTAGTACTGACCACTCAGTGACAATATTCCAGTTCATACTCTGTAACTACAGGATCTAACCATTCAAACACTGATGTAACTCTTGGACATTCTCAGTTACTCCATGTAATCAGTGGAATTCTCAATTAGTCCGTGATTTAATTGTAAGGAGTCCATCCAGGTTAACTTAGAAAAGCAAACCTATTGTAAGTAGGCTTAGATTTCACCTCTGCAGCTCCAGTGCAAGATGACAGGATGGTCCCCAACTCAGGAAGAGTATGAGGTGATGTGGTGTAGGGGTTATGGTAGTTTCTGCCTAATGGCATCATGATATTATACATGATATGTTTAAAAATAGTACTTAAAACAAAGTGGAGAACAGTGGAAGAAAACAGAGGAATGAAAGAGGTTTTTTTTTTTCTGGAGGTGTACCTGAAAACTGGCTTGGAGCGTTTTGCAGCATTGTAATAGAACCCTAACAATAGTCCTCTGTTCTTAAGTCACTAATGATTGAGGTCTGGCTGTTTAATGCCACTATGAAATATAGTTTGTTTGCATGTGGGATATTAACACTGTTCTATACAGAAATGTGAAACCAGGAAAATGCTAGTACTGATACTGCTTTAATTCTAAGGTGCAATGTAGTGCGTTCTGGTTATAGTTGTTCTATTAATTATTGTTACAGTAACAGCCCTTAGACCCCTGGGGTTTGGCAATAGGCGAACAGAGAATTTGCAATCCCTGCCCCAAACACTATGCAATTTTAATTTTCTAGGCAGGCATTTAATAAGATATTAGCCTGTTATAACAGGGGAGAGAATGAATGTTGTGTACAGTATCTTCCTTGGAATTTATGGCAGAGATTAACTGGACCCAGTTCTCCTGATAATCTTTCTCTATTTCGTATTTTAATACTTCAAGGACTGTGTACTTGCAGGGGCCTGCAATGCTGCTTATTTATTTTGCCTTAATAGTCAGAGTTTCTAATACTTGATATTTCTGATATTTGATCTGAATGTGCTTTAGTGTTACAGAGAGGGATGTGATGGTATTAGGTGGACAGTTAGAGTTAAGCTAGCATCCTAGGCTGCTGTGAAGTGTCTTGTACTGAATTACACAGATACAGCAATATACAGATGAGAGCAACATGAGTGGCTGAAACCAAAATGCCTTGGAGCAGGCATGTCTATATTTGTTTAATAATTCATCTAGCAGCTCCTGTTTATGCTTTCTCACTGAGATGAATAAAGAGGCTTTCTAAGCTCATGTGAAGCAGGTAGTATTTTTGGAGCAGCTGTGGGATATTACTGGGTCATTTACGTCCTTTATTCACCCTCAGCTAAAGCTGAAGTGTGACACTTGATCTCCATCTCCCATGGCACTTTTTCTTCATAGGCATTGGCTGATGTAAGATGGATGCTCTTCGTCTCCTGCTTTGACCAGAAACACCAAGGCAGCACTAAGAATATTTTCCTAAAGCAATCCAGGCACCTGGTTATGATGTGTTTGGCTTTGCATGAGTAAACATGTAACAGTGGAAAGAGTGCCAAGTCACAGGAATCCTTGACTGGTCCTTCACCCTTTTACTAATACAATTGGTTTTCCCCATGAAGCTGTACATGGCTGCAAATCTGTATCCAAATACTTGAGTTGTTTATCTAATACGTTAAATACAGGGAGTACATTATGTGAAAGACTCACTAACACAAGGCCAATGCAGATTAGGCACTCAAAAGTAATAGTAGTTCTTAGGATATTAATTTGGTCAGAATACAGGTGGGGAATACTCTTCCTTTATTCAGAGTCCAATATGCTGTTGTATAGTTTGGCAGCATATATCATGAAGTGTATATGGTGGACTTGTGAGCTTGATTTTTAATGCCCAGTTGTCCTTCACTGCAGCTTTCTCCCAGTATTTATGTCTAAATTAATGCTGGAAAGTCACCCTGAACATTTCAGAGATCATAGTTTTTAGAGCAAACCAGAAAGGACTGGTGTATCAATGGTGAAGTATCTGTTATCTGAGGGCTGGAGGAGTTAATCTAAACCACAAGTATTGCTGAAATATTTGCTGTTTCAGAAAGAATCAGCACCTTGAAAGCTTCTGAAAGTACATGGTTGCAGGAAAAATGTATGCTACTATAATCTATTCTATTTATGGTATCCTATCTTCTGCTCATCTCCAGTCCTAGAGCAAAAGCAAGATTGCATTGGTAGAAATAACTGATGATAACGTGATTAGCTGGGTGATAGAAGGAAGCAAGACCACCAGGGTCATCTCATTTGTCAGCAGCACAGACTAGTGCTGACATCCTTAGTGTAGATACATTTCTCTAATCTCTCTTTGTGGTTATTTTCTCTTCCAGTGTGTGGCTGTGACTTGGCACAAGGAGGCTTTTTCATTAAGAACGGGGAGTATCTTTGCACGTTGGATTACCAGCGCATGTATGGTACCCGCTGCAATGGCTGTGGGGAGTTCGTGGAGGGCGAAGTAGTCACAGCTCTGGGAAAAACATACCATCCAAGCTGCTTTGCCTGCACTGTTTGCAAGTAAGTAATCCCTTTTAACTAACTTGGTGTGACACAGTATAAGGAAAACAGAGAGGAAGGTGTCACCATGAGACTCATGTGTCACGATGTAGTTCTTTTTGGGAGATGTTTGGTTGGAGAAGCTCTGCTGCAAGTCTGACTTTGAGGGTTTTCAAAGTGCCACTCATTTATTTGGGGGGCGCATACAGTTCTCTGTTCTCAGAAACTTCATTTTTTCACATGTGAAAGTAACTGTCAGGCTATTGTGTTAGTAGAGGTGGTGGACATGGGTTGAGTTGAGTTCGGGTGATGATCCCAGCATGTTGGGAGAAGTAAAGTAAAGCCAAATTCTGGATGAATATTATATGAATATTCAAATTCATAGAGAACTCATTTGGGTTGTAAGAACAGTTAAACAATTTGAAATGTACTGTAGACTCATTTTCACATCATGTAAGAATACATGGCTCTGGGACAACTCCAGTCCCCCTCTTGTCCCCAAGAAGAGAACCAGTGTTCATTTCTACAGGGATTAAAGATAAGTTACCTAAGGCTGTGTGAATAGGACAAAAGGGGGCATTTTTAACTTGCATTTCTGCTTACTCTCACCGAGATATTCAGCTTTTAGGAGACAGCTGGGCAAATTTCCACATGCTGTCATAGCCTGCTCATTTGAACAGTTTTACACTCGAAAATCTCAACTGAACTTTACAGCTTAAACTCAACCCAAAGCCCCTGTGCAACATGTTCTCTGTTAGCTGGTGCTAGGCACTGAGATTGTGCTAGAGTTTAGGCTGGTTGAGTTTGTGTAATGCCTGAAGGACACATAAGAAGCAACAGATAGAGATGTAGGTAGTTTTCACAGAGAGGGAAGACCCAAAAGGCAGGGCCTGTTCCTTTCTAGTCTTGGAGGGCAACAGGACAGTGATGTTCTCCAGAAGCCTGAATCTGACGCAGTTGAAGTGTCAGAAACTTTATGCAGGAGGATGACATGAACAAGAAAGGCAAGTATCTACATTCTGGGGCAGTAACTTCTTGGAGATCCCATCATATGATGTATCTGAGTATTAGTGAAGCAGACTTGTCAGGGTCAGGTGCTGCCCTAAGCTTCCATACCTATCTCAGATGAGTAGTTTAAGTACTTTATCATATAGCCTGATATATTTTCCAAGACCTTTTCTATTGAAAGTATCTTGTTCGTTTTTCCATTTGGTTTTAAACAGTATGTGAATTTACTGCATGCTGATAATCAAATGATGTGTACTTTCAATTTTATTTCCCAAGGACAGTGTGTTAGTAGATGATGCTGTATAAAACATGACATCACTTTTCTGTGCATTGACTTGCATCAATCTTTCTGTGTCAAATGAACAAAAGATGAGTCATTGGAATAGGTTTATGACATGCAGTATTGCTGCTGGTGTATTTATGGCCCACTGAGGGATGGCAGTGAAAAGGAAACTAGAACAATGCCTTGAACATTTTGGTTTGTGGAAGCAAGCAGATGCTTATTTTTAAGCACAGTTCTGGAGCGAGGTGAGGTTAGGAGAGCCTGTATTCAGCAGCTACTGATTTGGACTTACTGAAGCTTTTAATTTCAGTAAAAACCTCATATGAAATGTTGTTCATCCTCTGTTTTTTACACCAAGTAAAAGTTAACAGCAATGTCAGCTTCTGCCTAACACATATTTTGTTGTGTTCAGCAAATAATCTCGAGCACGTTCAGCCTTTGCCTTTCTTCTAACGCTGTCTGCACAGGTAGCAATTACAGTGGTGGTTCTGTAACGTAGATACCTATTTTAAATCTCTAGGAGAATGAATGTGGATAGCATTTCATTTCTTTTGCAAACTGCTGCATCTGCAGTAGCCTGTTTCATTGCTGAATACAGATGAAATTAATGTATTTATGAGGGACTAGCTCCACATTCCTTCACTAGCCTCAAGGCCAATTGCAGTTCTTCCTTTGAGTTCTCTTCTGTACAATTTTCTATCCACAACATCACGCTGAGACCATAAGTGTAGCAGTTATGTCTAAGTGGATTTCACTGTCACCTACTCTTTAGATAAAGTTTGCTTGATAGCTTTTTAAACCAAAATACAAGGCAAGTCTCACCTCTGCTCTGCTTGCATCCTCAGATTGGATTTCTTCCAGTGCCTGGCTTTGCCAAGGCCACATTGCAAAACTATTTGGCCTGAGGTTCTGTAGAATACTGATTGCAGTGGGGGAAGGCAGCAAACTCAAAGCACAGGGAAGAGAGGGAGATTTCTGGCATATCCGTTGCAAAAATACGTTTTTCTCTTTAACTCTCTAGGCGTCCATTTCCACCAGGAGATCGAGTTACCTTTAATGGAAGGGACTGTCTCTGTCAGATGTGTGCTCAGCCAATGTCCTCCAGTCCAAAAGAACTGTCTGCCTCAAGCAGTAAGTACGCTTCTCTCTGAAGCCTCTCACCAGCTCATCAACATGTGGTTAAAGCTAACTTAATGCAATCTTTTGTGTGGTTTCTTTCTTCACTTCTAGAAATGTGAAACAACTTTGGAAACCATCTTTTCTTTCTTCCTTTTTCTTCCTTTCCTTTTTTTGCCCTTTGATAGAAGTGTCAGGTAGTGCAGGTGAGAAGAGACGCTTAAGATGTTGCAATATGAACAAATGGCTTTTTTGCCAGTGACCAGATTTTTTAAAGGGACTATTTCTCTTTTATAGGCACTGGAAAAGTATGTGATTGATGAAATCTGAGGTTTCAGAGTTGAAGGATTCCATTTTTTTCACATATAATTGGGCATTTTTAAGTATTCAAAAGAGGACAAAGTCAGAGGAAATTAATTTTCTTTTACTACTTAACACCTTAATTCAATTAAATCTTTAAAAGAAGTATCAGGATTATGCTTCCAGTAGACTGATACTGCGATGATGACGCAGTGATACTGCGAGCAGAATCTCAAGAAACCTTTATAGAAAAGAAAGCAATTTAAGGGGGAAAGAGAAAGAATGAAGAAGGTTTAGGAGGGAAATTGTCTTGGTTTGCTGTTGGGTTTTAATGCTTTTAAAGGATAATTTGCAGATTATTGATATTAATCTCTGCCTGTAGTTATTTTTGGGGATTTCTGATTCTTTCTCTGGTTGATGGGTTGTACTGAGCACTCTAATCTGTAATGACTTACCTAGTGAGTTTTCTAATTGAAAATGGCGATAGATTTCCTTGGGATATGAGGTAGTTTTCCACCAATGTTGGTTTCCTTCAGGGAAATACTGTATATTGGTACTTGGCTTTTGGCTCCCAGGGTTATAAAGTGCAATGTAAAGGTGAAGTTGGATAATATTTGTGCTCAGTGGATGAGTCCAGGGATTCTCAGGTTGTCTGATTTGCCTGAGAGCATGTAACTGGACACTCAGCAAAATGGAAAATGAGAGTGGTTTTTTGTTATCATGTTAAGTGGTAGTTTTCTGCTGTAGATTTGGAGCTGAAAATGCGCAGGCCAAATCAGCTAAGGAAGGGTTCGGGAACCTGAAAAAAACCCTTGCAAGACTTACGAATCAATATACAAATGGCTGAGGTACTTCAGGCACTCAGGGAATCCTTCCAAGACAAAAGGAATGATGTGGAAATTGTATTGGAATTCCTGGTATTTAGGAGGCATAATTTGCAATGAACTTCAAGGCCCAGGGACCCTGGACAGTACTGATGTTCTTTTTCTAAGCATGTCGTAGCAGCGTTCCCAAATGGCTGGTATTCAGGGACAGAAGTATCTGAATCACACTACATCTGGTTTTCACTTGTCCAGCAGCATGGTCACTTCCTGGATATGGGACCCCAGGTGCCAAAATGCCCCCAAGCAAATGACAGGCTCAAGCTGTCTCATAGTTAGCAAGTGAAAGAGCTGCAGTCACTTCCTGAGAACCAGTACTTATCTGCTTGAATTGTAGTCTCTGCTTGGATTGCTTCTGGGGAACCATAGGTTCACTGAAGCCATAGGTAGCAAGGATTATAAAACAATCTTCCCCACTGCTTGTGGTGAGATTTATTGTTTTCTTTGTTTTTTTAATCAAAATTGTGACCTGCTGGGCAAACTGCCTTGCCAGTACACACAGCAAGAGAGCTCCTGCTCTTAACTGTTCAGAGTGCGCTGCTTTGATGTCTGCAAGTGCCTGCCACAGTTATTTTTATGGACAAAGACTTGTAGAAAGATATAGTGTAGAGTTTCTGGTCACTTTAGAGCAAAACTCTCCAAGCCAAACAAATAAAAGCGAGAACAGTGTGTGTTTATAAGTTCCATTGAAAGGATGCTAATGAAGTGTCCTCTGTCTTCAAAGTTATGCCAGCTGCTGCTTTAGCTGTGTGCAGTATTTGACTTAGATACGGAGAAGCCTTTCCTGCTGGCACTGAAGAGTAAATCTTACTTAGTGTAAGTTGTTCCACATTGCTTCCATGTCTCTGCTGCTGCTGAATCACACACATCTATGTTTTTCTAATGCTTTTCTCTTTTTTTGAAAGTATTTTTTTCATGAATACACATGATTTAGATCAGAACCTCATCCATGAAATGCATCTATTTTATATCTTATATTGCTGTCACTTTCCCCTGATTGCTTCCAAGTAGATTACTAGAGGCAGCTTTCCTTAAAACAGAGAAAGTGAGGAAAAGTCAGTAGACTGAAAGTCTGTCAGGTTCGATTGGTTTATGTAATGTAAAAGGAAGCCTTCCATCCACTAGGATGTCTGCACTGATGTTGACATGCTGTTTTTCTGATGTCTGTTACTTCACATAAATGAAAGGCTTATTAACATCCAAGCTTTTCTTGGGTGGTTTCAAGGGAAATCAAATGCCTCTAAATACAGGGGGTTAGCATCTGGCATAACATGAGTATTGTTACCCTCTTGTGTAGTGCACACCAATGAAGACCAGAAGGAAGAATACTGAATAATTAACATTTGTTTTTCATTTAATCATAGAATCATAGAATAGTCAGGGTTGGAAAGGACCTTAAGATCATCAGTTCCAACCCCCTGCCATGGGCAGGGGCACCTGACACTAAACCATATCACCCAAGGCTCTGTCCAACCTGGCCTTGAGTACTGCCAGTGATAGAGCATTCACAACTTTCTTGGGCAACCCATTCCAGTCCCTCACCACCCTCACAGTAAATAATAGCAGTCAGGTCTATGGTACTTATTTATCTTTAAACTAATAATCTGTTTCTTCCACTGCACGTGTATTGCCTGGAATAATTACAGCTATTGTCATGAGGAACCATTTCGGTGACTCCTTTGTTCTAATTTTCTAAGACAATCTTTTTCAATATATGGATGCTGTAATCATAAGTCTTCATTTAGCCAGCCTTAGGCTCTGCTTGATGTACACAGTGCGCAAGCTTTGAGGTTTTCATCTATGCAGCAGGAAATCTAACACCAAATACCTGTAAGTACCTCTGCAAACAAATTAAATGAATGGTATTTGGTTTTGTTACTGTTTTATTTTGTATGACAGATTGATAAATGAGATGTGATCTGTAAACCAAAGTGACTGGGACAAACGTAGAGCAGCACAAAAGCAGGGGACAAGTAGACAACACTATAAGTGTGATGTTGATGGCTTGGCTATTTTAGGGTTTTCAGGATTCTGCCAAGGAGAAATTTGTGTGGCTTTAACTTGTGTAACGAGAAATTCAAGAACCTAAAGTCTAAGTCCTTATTCTTCATCCATGTTAGGGTTAGGTGCTTTTGAAAGAGTAGTGTGAGTTTTATAATGTGTGTTTCCAGCCCGTAGCTACTCAACCTATTTTATTTCCCTGGGGAGGTTAGAGTCACTGAGGATACACACTCTCTGGATTTCTGTTAGCATTAGTGTGAGAAGCCGGGGCAAGTAGATTGGCCACATTAACAGGCTTATCCTCTTTGATTCTTCTCCATTAGAGCATTCTGTCAGTGAATTCTTACTAAGGCACCTGAAAAGTGAACTGATGCGGGCATTTGAATGTAAAAATCCCTAGTTTTAGTTTAGCTTCATTTATAAAAAGGACCACACTGGCTTGCATTTCTTGTTGAATGCACAAGAGAAATGAAAAGTACAGCTGGGAGCAGAGCAGCTCTAGAGGGATCACAGAGTCACAGAATAGTTTGTGTTGGAAGGGGCCTTAAAGCTCATCCAGTTCCACCCCCTCTGCCATGGGCAGGGACACCTTCCACTAGAGCACGTTGCTCCAAGCCCCATCCAGCCTGGCCTTGAGCACTGCCAGGGATGGGGCAGGGGTCCCCTGTGCTCTGGGTATGAGCCGGTGTGTTGATGGAATTCCAACCAGCAGCCTTCTGACTCTGGGGTCGTCTTTGAAGTTGTGAAGAGACTACGTGTCTTTGAACATAGTGTAGTGCATTTCCCTCTTCCTCAGAGGTTTTTCCCTTAGGCACTCCGTTTCACTAATACCATGGTAAAGCATTTCAATAAGAAGAGTATTATGTTATTTCTTTACCTGAGGTTGAGCCCTTTGTCTGTTGGTTCCTTGTCTGTGAAGTTTTAGTTATTTCTGGTTACCTTTTTGCTGATGGGTTGGATCACTTCAGTGATGTGCATGAACTAATTAGGAAATTATGTTTCAAATGAAAAGTGGGATTTCTAAATAGGAAACAAGCTTCTTATCCCAAAGAAGCTGAAGCGTTGCAATCACCTACCAAGAGCTTTCACATGAAAAAATCATCTTCATTTGAAACTATGGCAGAGACATGGCAGTTCCCTTTTCTTCAGTGCAATACAGGCTTGCGTCCTACATACGCCAAGATATGCAGTGATGATCCTGTTTGGAAAGAAGCACAGGGAAGATACTCCAAGTCCCTTTTCTTTGTAGCGATCTGCCCTGTGTGTTACAAGCATTATAGTAGAGCCAAGAGGTGGATCAGGGTTTTTCAGTGTTTCATGTGCATAAATAATCTGTGGTGCAGCTGCTCCCTGACCAGACGGCATCCACATGGAGGTTTCACAATCCTGTTCTGTATGCTTGTCCTGATCTGGTTTGCACATTATGTTCTGGTTCAAAGAATGTAAGTTCTCTAGGACAAATGCTTTCATGCCTATCAGTACAGAGCCAAACAGAGTTGGATCCTAGCTCGCAACTGGGGATCTCGGCTCTATTGTGATATAAATAATAAGCTTAATGCTTAATGAACTTGTGGGAGAAAGATATCTTTGTTAATTATTTAATAGTCTTATCTCTTATATTAGATGCAGTCAGTGCAGCTCCCAGTAAAGATTCGAAACTTCCAGCAAGGTCTCTGGTAATGCTGAAGTAGAGCAGAACCAGCATACTTACTCTGTTGGAAAAGGTGGGAAGTTAAAAATGGGAACCATCTTTTGCTTCACTGCCCAGAAAGTGGGAGGAACGTGAGGTTGTTCTTAAAACGATGAAGCATCAGAAAAGAGATGCACCAGATTTACTTTGCAGTCCTCCTTTGAAGACTCTCTAATTCTTAATGCAGTTTCATAGTCAGGACATAGCTATCCTGTCATTAGGTAAAGGTATAGGTGATTGTTGCCAGTATTCAGAAAGAAGGTCTGAGCTGATTTAAAGGCATCACAAACTCAACAGTAGAAACGAGCTGAGTGGGTAAAATGAAAGCAGAATTTCCTTTAATCATAGTTCTTGTGAAAAGCCTGCAGCTTTGTAGCTGTTCAGCCCCATTTGACTCAGCTTTCATTGTTTTGTTCTTTATCCTTTTTCCTGAGCTGTCTGAAAACTCCTTCAAGTCCATAGGGAGGACTTAAAATATGAAGAGAGAGAAAATATTGGCTGGCTGCTTGTAAGCAATGATCTGCAGTGAATTTTGGCTTTAAAGGGTATTAAGCAACATCCAACACATGATTTAAGCTCGTTCAGAGGAAATATCCTTTAATTATATTAGCGAATTAGATTTCACTGTGTGTGAAAGCTATATGGTATATTCCATATAGGTATTGTGCAAATACTTGGCAAAGATGAGGCTGGGCTTTCTGTGTAAGACACTGAGCTCAGTTTTGCCTTAAATGATACCTGCTCTCAGTCTCCATACATGTCAATGCATGCCCTGGAGAGCTTCAGCACAATTTTGTGTTTGAACGTGCGTTTTTAAAATGTCCTTTTGAAAATCCTGTGTATAATTTGAATCTTAAGGGTTTAATATTTTCTGTGTTCTGCAACACAAAGCTTTTCCCATTTCTTAATTCTTGGTTTGTTTGCTAAATACACGAAAACTCTTTTGATAGCACTGAAGCCTGGTTTTTTACCATAGAATAAAGACATACCACAGGATCAGTGTGGATTGATTTCAAACACTTTGATTTAAATCACTGATTTTTAATCATTTGTTACCTAGGACCCCAGGAAACTTTGATGAGAATAATTTTAGCCTTGTTTCACGTTTAGATTTGTAATTATAAAAGGCTAATTGATAACCATGAGGATATTCCATCTCTGTACACATTTACTTAAACTAATATAGGTCTGCCACACATTCATCATATTCTTTAACATCCATACTTTTCCCTAATGGCTATTTTTGCTCATGATTTATGTCAAGCTCTGTTTGAATGGAAATTGACAATTAGAATGTATAAAATAGCATTGTAAATGTGTTTTAATTTCACAAACTACCTGAAATCTGATGGACACCTGAAGAAAGCAAATGCATTGTAATGTATTTTTATTCTAAGTGCTGATTTGTCAGGGGTCTGTGGCAGATAAAACCATCTATTTTGGATCACCGCATCCTGAAAGATGCATGCAAGCCATGATACAAAATCCAGAGATAGGATGCACATCCAAGCACTGTTCCTTTCTGGCAAAAGCTGTTAGATTATGCATAAGAATATGCAGCTCTTCCCTTGATAAATCCTTCCACTTCCAGTGGCCCATTTTTCTGATTCCTCTAAGAAGATTTATTCTTTTGAAGAATGTTTGCCATTTTTTTGAGGCATTTTCATCCTTTGAATTGCTTTCTTGGATTAATTTTAGTCCTCGTTTATGTTTCATAACAATGGCTAAATTGCTTGAGTACCCTCCATTTACATAAGCTACTTCTTATTTTACAAGGCCTGGTATTTTCACTGCTGCTCTATAAATTGCCTTAGATCCTTCTCTGGAGGTGCAGCTTTTAGGTGATGGAGAGAGAACAGAGAATGTATTGAGAATATAGTTGTGGCAGGGCAGGAAGTCTCAGATCTGTGAATTTCCTATCAGAAAATGTTCCTTCACAAGAATTACTGTTTTCCAGAAAGGTGGTTTGTTTGCCTCTTTCTTCTGTATGCTTTTTGTTACATGGAAATCGAGCAGAAACAATTTGGGATAGACTATACAAGTGCATTTAATATTGGTTCTTGCTTCTCTAAGCTTAACCCCAGCTTGAATTTGGAAATCAAAACATGTCCATCTCCTTAGCGTTTATTGGAGAAGTACTATATTAAAAGGTAATTGAAAAGAAGGTCCTGGGGGAAGTGCAAAGAATTGCTTAGTAAATGGGTGTTGCATGAGGCGGCATTACTGCCTTGGAAAATATCTATAGGAGGAGGTCCCCAGAGATAAGAGAATCTGGGAATTGTCATGTTCAGAGAGCCTCCCAGGTTGGGAATCAGAGGTCACTTAAAAAGACTGAAGAGTGAATTAGTTGTTACCTAGACCTTAGTTTGCCCTGGGTTATCAGGGCACAAAAACCTTCCTAAAAGTTGCTCTGTGTGTGGAGGTTGCACCCTGTTGGAATTCCTTGTTTTCTGTGAGCAACAATTGTGAATTACCCAAAATAGTTTGCAGATGAAGAGACAAATTGTGCTGGGTATTAAACAGTGAGGCTGGTTTGCTAACTGAGCAATTCACTTGTGATACGGTAGGTTTGTGAGTTTGAATTCAGCTGGAACTATCCGAGTACTGAAGTGAGGTTAAAGAAATAACAGTGTCAAGATTAGCCTCAGATTAGATGGCTGTGATTTATCCTTCAGCTTTTGTCCCAGTTTTACAGCTGGGACTATGGGGTTGCTAAACTGGAAAAGAAAAGTACTTCTCTTTACAGGGCAGTTAAAACCTCATAGTTTGTAGCGTGTCCGCTCTTTCTTCCTTCTGTCTTGTTCACCCGTTCAGTTGGGTTGAAGGAGAGGCTGAGGTTGATGTTACAAAGGCTAACGTGATGGTATGTTACTTGGAGGGACATTTTTCAGGACTGTGGTGAAAAGGTCAATTAGTTTGGCCTCGTTTGGAAAGAAGGTGGGGAAAGAAGGGAAATAGTGTCTTTTTCCTGTGCAAAAGACTGACAGTGCTTACATCAATACTGAGGGGGAAATAAAACCCCCTTTGATAAAATAGTATCATATTAACAGACTGAGGAAGAGCCTCCATCTCTCCACAGCACTTTAAATTGCCTCAGATGATGAAAGACCTATTTACAGTAATACATCCAAGATGTATATTAGTCTCTTTCTTAAAAAGGCAAGTCAATGTGAGGCACTCACAGATGGATAACTGGAACCTGTGTTGCAAGCAAGGAATGCCGGTTCAGGTCATTGTGATTTCTTTCCATATTTAATAAACTAAAATGAAATTCCTTATATATTTGTTTTTAAAATACCACTTTTCCCCAACTTGCCATTCGTAATACACTGTGAAAGCTATATTCTGTTTCCCATGGGAAATTTATTTCCCTCCATTGTATGCACCCAGCCTCTTATTGTTACACTTGAGGCGCACAGGGCTGCCTGCACGGCTCTGTTTTGCCTCTGGGGAAAGAGCAATAGTGTGTTTTGTTCTGAGAAAGGTTTCCCATCCTTGCACTGGCAAAGAGGAAGGATCTGGCAACTGATTCCTTGAGTTACATCAGTTGTAAATCGTGGATGCAAAATTCCCAATATTGTATGTCCTCTGACTTCCAGATCTCATCACTGCCCTGGTGATCAAACAGTTATGCTTTAAGCATTGAAAGCATTTATCATACAGTCAACAGGCAAAGTGAGTTTGTATTTTCAGCTTTCAAAATGTGTGCTTTTTTTCTGGAAAAGCCTGTGTGATACCATCAAAACTTTTAATCTTAAAACAAGGCTTCAGAAGTCATGGTCTAGTCAGTGATTAGAAGATGACTGAGGAAAAGCTCTGGTCTTCCTGACTCTGTGAGATACTGTAATTGTGCAACCTTCACATCGACACAGAAGAATTAGTGGGATGTAAGTTGTTCTTTTGGGGTAGCTAAGAGTTAGTTATAGATGGATTTCTTGACCTTGATTCTAGTGTTATTTGCCTCTTTCTTAACTTCTAGATCACTGTTCATCATCCAGTTGTGTTTGACAGTGTAGTTCTGTGTAAGGCCAGTGAAGACTTACAGAATCATAGAATGGTTTGGGTTGGAAAGGACCTAAAGGACCTTAATAAGCTCATCCAGTTCCAACCCCCTGCCATGGGCAGGGACACCTCACACTAAACCATGCCACCCAAGGCTCTGTCCAACCTTGCCCTGAACACTGACAGTGATGGAGCATTCACAACTTCCCTGGGCAGCCCATTCCAGTGCCTCATCACCCTCATAGTAAAGAACTTCCACCTTAGATCCAACCTGAACTTTCCCTGCTTCAGTTTGAACCCATTACCCCTTGTCCTATTGCTACAGTTCCTGATGAAGGGAAAAACTTGTTTGTTTCTTTTAAAAGATAAATAATAACCACCACCATTCTGCCCTGCTTCAACTGCTTCAGGGCAGAAACCTGCTGCTGTTGTCTTTATAAAACTGATGTATCTGTGTTTTATAGGGAGGGGAACAGCAACCAAAGGAGTGTAAAGGAGTATTACCACTGTGACTTGTTGGGGTTGTGGCAGCATTAGACATTATCTAGACATGTGCTACAAATGGCCATCAGCATTAAAAGGAGCTTTCTGGTGACCTCAGGAAGTCGGGCTGCTACTAGCTTTGTGAGCAGAGCTAACCCTGCATGGAGCAGCATTGGTATGCTCCTGCCTGTGACTTTGCATAACCACATTCATTAAGAGAAAAGCAGGTAGATGATGAGATGATTTCCCTTTCACAAGTTCTGTGGGGTGAGCAGACAATGTGAGATGAAGGTCTATATGTACTAGTAAAGGTTCAAAGCAATCCAAATGAGAGAGGGTAAAGTCACATGCAGTGTTCTTAGGGTTAATGCAGAGCCCACCTGAGCTGTGCTCAGCGCTCTCTGCTATTGGCTTACAGCAGGGGAGGGAGGCAGAGAGAGAAAATCCAGCTTAATTTAGGCAGTGACGAGTGGGTTGCTGTGCAGGATGTTTCACTCCTGGATGTCTGGGGTGATGCAGATGCTAAAAAAGGAAGCACATTTTCCCATCATATCTCTGCAAGCAAGGTGTCATGGGTGGCAGCTCAGCCAGCCTGCATCTTTCAGTGAGGCTGCTTCAGAAGCCTGGGGGAGAAGTCTTAAACATATATAATATTACAGTGCTGGGATACTTTCCCTGCCCTGTCCCCCCACTTCTCCATGCTTTTGGGCTGGCTGACTCCACATCACAGCCTTTTTGTCCAGGCGTTGGCATTTGCTTTTGTATCTGGACACATCAAATATGACACCCTATTTCATTCCAGAGCTGTAGGTCAAATATGTTAGGATGTATCATCAGATTGAGGAGGCCTAGCCAGACTATATGGAAGAGAGAACAGGTATGTGCAGCACCTCTGGCCGGGAATCGGGTGAGAAGCTTTTGCTTGGCTAAAAGTGCTGCTGTCAGGGAATGCTGTTACGAGAGAGATTGAATTCAGTTTTCATGCACAATGTCTGAGCAAGTGGCTGTTGCTTATGGAGGTCGCAGCTACTGGCATCACAGGCAGCCCAGGGAGATCAGGATTTGGGTCACTATGTGTCCATTGCTCTCAGGTACAATCATTTTTGTTCCCTACTTAGGATTGATTTTGAGGGAATACATTATTTTCTTGATATTCCTGGCTGTCACACAGCTGAAGGTTCTGGGCTTGAACACAACACCTATGAACATGCATCACTTCCCATTTCTTATGAGAATCAGTGCCGTGGAATGTCTAGTCTTAAGTCTTCCTTCAGCTCAAATGCATTTCCATATAGTGTCTTTTCTGGTATGCTCTTCTTTAGCCCGTAACTGCATATGGGAGCAGTACTGCTCGCTCTGCATTTTAACCAGTACACTGCACTTTCCTCCTCCTCCTGATCTTGGCACAGCTGAATGCATGGATGTGCAAGGAATGGGGGGGGAGGCAGGAACCCGGGTTAAATGCAAAAGCAAAGCACGAGGAAGCTCAAGGTCAAGGTGTGCAGTTTGTTAGGCTCTGGTATGAAGCCACAGAGAACCATGGTGGGTGCTGCTCTGGCATGGGGTTGTGGACCACTGTCTTACCTCAAGGCCCTTTTAGTTGCAACATATTCTGGTTGCAGGTTAGGTTGATGCACATTGTGTTTAGTGAGATACCAAGATCCTGCCTGCATATGATGTGTGCAGATGACATTCAGCCAAAGGCTTTAATGTGCCTCATGCAGGCCTGAAATCATAAATGGCTTTTATCTGTAGAGTTTGGATGAACAAATGGTCTTTTCTTAGCCCAGCCTAGCCCTATTTGCTTTCTATTTTAGGACATAATGACAATTGGTGGCTTTTCATCTCTATGCCCAACAGTTTTGCCAGAGTTAAAATCAGGTCTAGTTAAAAGCCATCTCAGCCTAATAAAACAGTACTGGGGTGTTAGTTTACTTTGATTCTAGACATTTGACATATCTCATATTAGCAGAATGGAAACAATGATGTTAACTTACTCTTGCAGAGCACTTCAAGGAACCCAGAAAGAGTAATTAAATGTTATTATTGCTATAAAATAACAGAAGAGTATTATCAAGCCCTTGTATCACACATGGACAGAAGAATAAGTGTGGCTACACCACCTTTGGCTTACAAAGAAGCAGTGGATCCCTACTTCCTCCATGTAACTGGCTTTGACGCCGATCAGTATAGAGATACGTGACTAGCTGGACCTTTTGTGTAAGGCAGTGTTTCTGTTCTGCTTCAGAACTCAGAATCAAAATGAAGCCCTTTAAGAATCCTTTCTTGGTTCCATATCTGAGAAATTTCAGCTTCTTGGATACAGCTGAAAAAAAGCATGGAAAATGCAGCAGATTTTTCGAGGGATTAGTGTAAAAGGGAATGCATCACAGGTTGGCAGCACCCCAGGTCAGGAATGTGGAAGCTGACATGCTAGGGAGAATCAGTAGTGCTAGGAAGCTGAGAAATGGGTGCTGATTAAAACTGCAGTTCAGCACCCACTGAGACTGAAGGAAAGATTCTGTTTATTATCACAATTGGAAGGCAAATAGCGTGTTTTCAGATTTAGCATAAGAAAACAAAGGCTGGAAGGGACTTCAAGACATAATATAGTATCCTAAAACCAAAGGCAAGATCAGCGTACCGTAGCCATCCTGGCAGATGTTTGCTTGTCCCCTCCTCAGCCCCATGCTGGAAATTCCAGTGCCTTCCTTGGTGACCTGTTCCAGCCTTTGCTGTTATTACAGAGTAGCCATGGACTTGAACTGTCACAGAAGAGCAGAGGGATTCATTACATAGCGTCAATCTTTGTCATGTCACGATCTCAGTTTGTAACCTTTGTCCTCTAGAGTAAAACCCTCGTCTTAGGACATCTCGGGGTTGCTTTTCAAGTCCAAGTTGTGTCGACAGCCTGTGACTTGCATTTTATCACAAGATACCATGGTGCTTTGGGAGCAACACCACTGACAGAAGGAGGGACCTGCTGCAAACGATGGTCAGGAATGCACAGCACACATTTGGGGCTTTTTTGGCCCGTTATGCATCACACAAAAGTCAGGCCCTTTAGTATCTAAAGCAGTGACTCTCCTCTCATTGTCAGTTGTGACAACAAACCTGGAGTTGCCCTTCTGTGAGGTGTGGTGTTGCCCGGGCTGTGAACCCATGAGGTGATGAAGGGTTTTGGGCTGTACCTGTTCAGTCAGTGCAGCCAGGCTTTAACTGTTCAGATCACTCTGCTCCTGTTGGTCTCCTTCTGTTGCTATTTGTTGATGTAGCAGGCATGTGGAGAGGATGTTGCATTCACTAGAGGAACACCCAAGTTTGAGAATAATAAAATACGGAAAGTCCTTTGTTTCAGGCTGTCTCTTCTGTGGTTCCCTGTGTGCCTCAGCTGATGGGCATTCCTTTCTGCTTCACTGGTCTTCCAGGCCTTCCTTCAGTCCCTCTGTCTCCTGAGGCTGGGCACAGAAGCTGTAGCACAACCCTTGCACTTCATTGCTGTTTGCCACATCAGTCTCTTCAGATCTTGCCATGTGCTGCATTGCCTCTTACCAGGAAATCTCTTGGAGTATTTTGTGTTTGAATAGAGAGGCATGAGAGCTTGGGGCTGAGCCGAAGGTCTCTGATGTGACATGAGATACTGTGGCATCCTCTGGAACAGAGGACATTCAGTGCTCCTGGCTTCAGGTTTGCATTCTGCCATTAAAGAGCCTTTCGGAATCGCAGTGAAAAGTGTCGGCTGCCAAGGCAGTGCTAAAATCCCTGAGCGGGAGTCCTTATGCCGATTAGAGACCATGAGAACCAGTTTCCCACACCTGCATGTGGAAAACAACATGCCCTGCCATGCAGCGTTCACTGCTGTCACACTGCTGTTGCTGCTGCCTTTGGTCCTCCCTGAAATAACATATATATATATAGTAGTCTGTTCCTGGGTGTGATGTGCCACCGCCCTGAGCCGCGGAAGTCGTTGGGCTTTGCTGCCACCCAATGGGGAAGTGCAGCATCCTGAAGGTGCTCACTCGGGTCTCCTGACTCCGCTTCGTGCAAGCAGTCAAGATCTTGCAAAAATCAACCCGAGAAATAACACTGATCACTTTAGAAGGCAGGAGCTTTTTGCAGTGATGATTTCTGCAGATCTATCTTGCCTGACAGTCTTTGAATCATAAACACCATGAAAACCAGAAGAGGTACTTTCCCTCTTCTACTGAGTGTGTCTGTAATGATGATAACTGAATCTTTGTACAGGACCTGGGAAGCGTTTGAGGAAAGGAAGATGATGCACCTTTGCATTGCCATGTAATGGTCCCCTTGATTATCAAGTGTTGCTATGGGTGGGTGGCTAATGAGGGTTAATGAACCAAGTAACTGACAACAAATGCATTTGTTTGTTTGCAGATTGTGCTGGCTGTGGAAGAGACATAAAAAATGGCCAAGCATTGCTAGCTCTGGATAAGCAGTGGCACCTGGGATGCTTTAAGTGCAAGGCCTGCGGGAAGGTCTTAACTGGGGAGTACATCAGCAAGTAAGTAATATTTGTGTCTCTTCTGCACTCTTGGTGTGAGTTCTTGTCGCTAACAGAGGGAAGCTGGCAGCGGAGTTCACCTGTCAAAATCCAGGTTTGGCCACCTTTCCACGCACACTGAAACCTTTGTTCCCAGTGAGAGCTGATTTGGGATAGGAAACTGAGAAGTGCAACTGCAAAGTGGTGTTTGATGATTGTAGTCTGTATTTAAGACAAGTATGGAAGGGGATGTATCTCCATGTTCCCATAAAGGATTAGGTGAATTCCTGCATGTGTTTTCTGTGTTAGCAAGGTACAACTTTTTTGCCATTTTGCTTTCCAAAATGTGATTTTAAGGGAAAAAGAAGGAACTTGTCCATTGCTTGCATTTGGTAGAGAATAGAGTAAATGTGATGATGTGATTGACCTGATGCTGTGGTTCTCATCTCCATATACAAAGCTAATGAGGAGGGGTTTGAGCAGAAGGAATGGTAGAGGAAAAGAACAGGGAAAATTGGTGTAATGGTAAAACAGAGGGAATGAAGATGCAGTCTCTGTTGCCCCCTTCAAACATGTAACAAAGAGAAGAAATAGGGAAACAGTGTGTTTCACAAACCTGTTGTTAAGGAGTGAATAACATTTAATAAAAGGTAGCACCTGTAATTTCTCAAAAGAGAAATACTCCTAAGCTGACTAATGTTTCCACTTTTACTTTATGTTCTTTGTTCATACTAAAAACCAACATAACTTTACACCTAGAAGTAACTGCTTATACTCTCACAGACTACCAAAGATCTTGTTGCTGATGTGAACAAAATCTACCTGCCTTTAATAAAGACTGTGATCTCCTCTTGTCCTCCTGGACATAAATTCCCTAAAACTGAACCACCTGTAGAGTCTGCTCTAAAAAATGAGATTTACTTCAGTGGTTTGTACTGGATGCCTTTGCTTGATGGAAATTTAAGGAATAATTCTAAGAGGCACTAATGAGAATATATTGGTGCTTTTTCCTTCTGTTACAAAATAGTTCCCTTGAATTCTTTCCCATTTGCCTATTGCTGTGTAGGAACCCCAGAAGGAAGACAAAAACGAGTGTAAGTCATGCTGTAACCTCTTTCTTAAAAGGGGGTTTGTAATTTGTGGATTTCCTGTTACAGAGATGCTGCTCCTTATTGTGAAAAGGACTATCAAGTTCTTTTTGGAGTCAAATGCGAAGCATGTCGCCAGTTCATTACCGGGAAAGTCCTAGAGGTAGGTACTTTGGAACATAGAGTTGAAGAACTCGGCCATGTCCCATTATGTCCCCGTGCAACTGCAGAGAATACAAAAATTCTCTTAGGAAAGTTTTTTTTCTGCTGATTTTAGAGTAAAGTTGCTGATTTCCAGAAATACGTTCAATATTTTAGCTTTGCAGTCATCAGGAAAAGTATGTGGTGGGGAATTAATTGCACTAGTTTCTATGGATCCATGGTTTCTATGGCTCTCTTTTAATGGCGATGTGCAAAATCTATTGCACTGCTTATTCTGTGTCAATTTGATGTATTTATACAGGTAAGTTGAGAGAACTTACTCCCTGTGAGAGAGAGAAATATGCTAGCGTGCTAATTATACATTCAGAAACAAGAAGGCAGAAACCATCTGAACCATCTCTTTTGTTGACTCTTAGTTGGAGTTCTCAAGGTTCTCACTGAAACTGGCCAAATCTTTTTAGACGTGTATTTTCTGTTGTTAGCACTGATCTCCATCTCCCGTAGTGGTGATGAGTCCCCTTTGAACTGGAATCCTGGAACAATGCATGGATCCCTCTGGGTCATCATTGAAATATTTAAAGGGCAAAAATGCAGGGAATCTTCCTTGTATTACTGTCACTGAGATACAAGAAGTAAAACTGGTACCTCTCTTCCCTGTAGTAAACTGCTCTATGGAAAGAACCTCAGCTTTGAGCTCAGATCTGGAGGTGGCTGTATAGCTTGGCTCCAGCTTTAGTGATTGAATGGACTTATCAGTACATGGAAATAAAGCATACTAAGTTCTGGGTAAAAGTAGAAATGTTCCTTCAGTATTTGTGGCTTTCATTAATTTTCCGGCCACAACCCATTATAATGCAGTAGAGGGCAGCAGTAGTTCTCAATATCTAAGACCAAACTGGTGAAGCCTGTAGAAGCTGGACTACTTATAGTATATGCACTATATATATATACACTACTTATATAGTGCAACTGACTGCTGTCTTAAGGGTGTAGATTGGACAAGCCCCTAGAAACTTTCACCCAAAAGAAATCCATACTGTGTAGTCAGGGATGCCATTCAGACAATTGGCTTAATTGCATCCAGTGTGTATTAGCAGCCTGGATGGTCCATGAATAGATTTCTCCAGGTATCATCTGGGAATGCAGATGCAGAAGAGACATTCAAGCACTTTCTGTTAACTTAATGGTGCTTGAAAAGTTTGGAAGACAGAGGTGAGCAGCTCCCATTCAATAATCAGAGCAATTTGTGAGAACTGTGGGCTCATCCTAGAAACCTTTTACAATGTCAGAGATGCAGAGTTCCAAAGGTACTTAATGCCTCTAAAATTAGGCTAAAGGAACTGATAAGTCAAAACATAGGATGAGAAAAGCTTAGGTCAGCACTTGTGTATCATTTAGACAGAAAAGGTGTTCTAAAGGATGGGGTCAGAGCATGACTTAAATCTTCTGGTAGTAATGGAGGTGAGAGATTGGAAGCAGCCACAGGGCCACGAAACATAATTCACAGCACAGGATGCCACAGTTCAGGGAGGGCTGCAGACCTATTTGATGTGGACATTCACAATCTCCTTATCCTGTATGGGTAATCACCCACAACATTTGAGTACATCTCAAGTTTTAGTTTAGATGAGACTCTCACAGGAGGATTAGTGTCTTACCTCTTCATTTTGTTTGGCAAATGTGGGTGGTTTTAATGATTTGTGTATCATGTGAGTTGTCCCTTGTCCTGCTGCCTCTCCTGGGAGGAAACCACATTCTTGGTGTAAAGTAGCACAGTCAGAGAAATTATCTAGGTAAAGGTTGTGGCGTCATTGACCAGTCCAAGTTATAGCATTATAGCTACTAACATCCAGTGGGGGGGGGAGACCAAAATGCTTTGTATTTTACCTTGTTACTACTTTTGTTAATAAAAGTGGTGGTAGTAAATTCACTGATCAGTATCTTCCATTTTGTTTGTCAATAAAATACTTTGTCAGGTGCAGAGTATGCTATTTCTTCATCTTCATCAATGAATAGAAGAAACTGGAGGGAAATACACAGTATGCTGTGCGCAAACACTTCCCTCTAATGGATCAGAAACGGTGGGCAGCATGCCATTATAGTGCTGTTTTATTTGTGGCTTATTACATCTGGGACAGCCTATAGAAAAACTGACACAAAAGGATGGCATGAAACTTAGCTTTGGGTTCACAGAGGCTGGTGAGAACTTTTTCCAGTAAAATATGTTTTGTTTAAAATCATTATTTAAAGAGAAACTGAGATACTTTGCAACATTTGAGACTTTCAGCTCCTGCTTGGTTTTGTCCCTCAGTATGCTTTAGCATGGCAAATCAGGCTTTTAGTCTTTTACAGCAAGCAGCTAGCAAGAGAGACCTGAAAGTCTTCATCTCAGAAGCAGCTCTGCTGTGCCCCTGGTGTCACACTCTGCACAGCCTGTCAGAAAGGCCATGGTTTGAGTTCAGACTCTGAGATTCAAGTCTTGAGAGGATGGGTTCTGTAGAGGTGATCCCTCTGCTCAGATAAGAAATGCATGACTAGAGAAACAGTACTTACTTTGCTAATGCCCACATATCATGCTAGAATGCTCATTTTTCTAGGCCATAGGTAGAACAACTTTCAATAGCCGTGAAAATATGCAAGAAAAATATCATGTGCATTTAAGTCAGCTCAGATATTGCTCATGTATTATTTGGCACACAGTTGCAGATGATAGATGAGTGCATGCCAACACAAGAAATGTGGTACATATCCAATGTGAAATAGATATTGCAACTGTCTTGAGCATTCTGGATACTTTAACGTATCATTTCAGGCAGTGTTGTCAAGGCAACAGAGATCAGTGTTCTTCCTTGGGTTTCTCCAGCAGAAAGGAATCTTTATGAAAAATCACTCATTTCCCAACAACTGGTAAAAACCATTTTTATCAGGCAGTAATGGCATAGTAAGAGTGAGGACTTTCACACAGACTTTCCACTAAGCTATTGTTTTCATAGCTACAAGGCTGGCCTGTTAAAAGATGCCCGTCAGATCCTAATCCTGCAAATTTCTGTGTAGAAATGTGTAGCTCCACAAATATAAGTAAACTTTAGCACATACTGCGCTATTTGAAAGATAATGGCCTGAATATTCTTTGTCTAATGTGGTTATTACACAGAATGTAACTGTTTCTCCAGGTCTTGACTCTAAGTATGTTGATGAGAAGCTTTTCATTGACTTCAGAGAATAGTAAATCCCCCTTATATCCATGTATTTCACCTTTGCTTATCTAAAGTCTCTTACAGAACTTCTATGTGCTATTCTTTGAGTTTTGCAGAAGGAAGACATTAGGGCAGAAAGAGGTGGATATTTTGCATGAAATCATACAGAACACCCAAGAGTAAGATTCAGGTCTTACAGTTTTCACTTGTTTTGGCTCTTATGGGTATGCCCAGGATTTGATCTCATGATCTAGAGATGGAGATGTATATATCAAATCCCTCCAACCATCCTGTTACTCTACCCGTTGATTTTTATAACACTACTTGCTTCTTGTTAATTTGGATATAAATGGCCATTGTGTGATTACTCCTGCCTGTGCGTAGCTCGAGTTGGTGTTCCAAGGGTCTGCTGCCTGCCCTGTGATCATCTCCCGTGTGCTCTGTTGAAACTTGCACCCTACCTTGTAAGCAGTGGCCTAATGCCATTTTAACAGATGGACCTGAAAAGACAAATGCCAGGACACCAGAAGGCTCCCTTGACTTCAGCCTGCAAGGTCAAGTCCTAAATGTGGGTTTGATGTTGTAATTTATGCTGAGCTTTGCCTGATTTTAAAGAGAAGTAATTTAAGATGAGGTATTTAATGTGAGGGAGGTTTAATACTTGTAGGTAGTGTTACTTTAATGTGCCAGAAGTTTAGGGTGTCTCATCTGTGCTGCAACAACTCTGGAAGATGTCAGTTCTGAGGCACCTTGACTTCTGAAGTTAGGAATAAATAACAATAATTGTGAGGGTGAAAGCACAAACAGCAAAAGCTGCTGTAGTTGTGTAAGGAGACCGTATCCACGTTTAAGAAGCGAAGAACATGAGCAGCCTGTGAAGTTCTTGAAGTACTGTTTTCAGAGCTAAAAACCTGCACTGTGAGGCATTAGGAGGTTTCTGCTGATACTTTACATGTGAATGAATTTGTTCTAAATAAATGAATAACGAAGAGGTGACAGAACAGCATTGCTGGTTCCCATATGAACTGTAAATGGTTTATTCAAGCAAAGCCTGTTTATGTTGTTCAAGCATGTGCCTTCTGCTGGCACTTACACATGTAAGCAGCTTTGCTCATGTGAGTATTTGTACTCAGATGCTTCAGTTAACTGACTTTCAGGGGAACTTGGTAGCCTACATGTTTAAGTAATTTATTTAAGGAGATGTAGGCTTATAGCTCCCGTGCAAACATCACCTTTCTCTGCAAAGATCCATGCAGTACAGAGTTCATTAGGTACTTCAATATACTAGTGTTTCTTGTTCTGTGTTCTTAAAGCAGTACACTTTGTAGACTGAGGAACCATGTAGAGAATCTCTTAAAACAAGCAGAGGTTTGTTTCCGAAATGTTAAATGAAAGGCTACCATATATTCTGCTGAATGAAATAATCAGCAAGCCTGTTTTCATAGTCATTATGCAGGAAGTATGAACAAAACATGCAGTTGACTGGATTCAGTGATGCAACCTGTACTGCTAATACAGGTTGAAGTGATGTAAGTTTTTAGACACTTTCATAAATGAAGCAATCAATGAACTGAACAAACACTTAATGATGACTCCAAATTATTTTGGTAGTATTTTAAAGTTGCAGTAGAGAAATATCCCTGAAGAATATATTACCTTTCTGTTTTCGTGGCCCTAGCTATCTACTTGTTTGGGTGTTTTACAGGTTAGGGGAGACTTTACTCTCAACCAGTATCTCCTAGTTCACACCATTATTGTCATCTTCACACACCATAAAAATGCAGGGGAAAGGCTACACAGCAAATGGGAAGCAGCACTGGAGTTTGGCGCCTGCTTTGTTAGTTCTGTGATCTGCTCTGTTTGTGTTTAGTTTTACTGCTGTTACAATAAATGATAAAACAGGGACATCTTGCCTGAGTGTCCCAGGTGAACAGTAAGGAAAAGCAGAAGCACGTGCGGTGGTCACTTGTCCTTTTAGACAGGTATATACACACCTTAGGGCTGTTTTGACTATGGAAAATACCTGTTGAGAGATCAGACAGGGTCAGTGGACAAGGCCCACTGTAAATTCATCAAATGTGCGTGGAGTGTGTCCGAAGCAGGATAGCACCCAAAATGTTTAAATAGGATAAAAGGATACAAGTGGGAGAAGCGAGACATCCTTGCCCATGGCAGGGGGGTTGGAACTAGATGATCTTAAGGTCCTTTCCAACCCTAACTATTCTATAATAAGTGGCTCCAGCACTCTGCCTGCATTAACCTAAATTAGACTAGGATAACAATCTCAGTGTAACTAAGTGTTTCTGGCAAAACTAGACTGTCACCCAGGAGGCTGTATAAATTCTTCAGAAGCAGTGGAAGTAATATTTAATAACGCCCAGAGAAAGAGAGCACTAATTTCATACTCCGCCAATGCTTCTCCCCAAGGGAAAAGTGTTCTGAGTTGCATCAACATCAAATAATGCCACACGAGTGATGAGAAATGGTCCTGCCCCTGCTTGGGCTGGTGTTCTTCCCCCTTTTCCTCTGCAGAGTGGGTTGTCCGAGTCCCTGCAGAGTGGGTTTAACGTGCAGGGAGGATTATTTCCTTGTTGTGGTGGGTGTGTGCAGGGGAATGCGAGCGGAGCAGCGGAGCAAGGCGCAGCGCTGGGCGCAGTGACAGGCACTGGCTGCGCCGGGAGCTGCATCGCTGAGAGCAGGAGCCCTCTGCGCATCGCTTCTGGTAGGGCTCCAAATCGTAACGGAGGTGGAGGGCGACTGCCCCAGAGCTAAGAAGGGTCTGGACTTAGACTGAAGAATTAGTATCAGAAGGTAAAGCCCTTCCTGTGAAACTAGATCTGAACTGGAACGGGTCATAGCTTGCTTTTCTGTGGAGAGGGGATGCACTTTCTGATATGACCAAATAGTTTGCTAGTGGTGTTTTAATAGGGTATTTGTACTTTTGTTCCTGTGCACCAGAAGGAGTATTTTAAAAGGCTCTGTGTCATTCTGTGGTTTAGGTAAAGAGAGCACAGCTAGCATACTTTTAAACTGCCAGGAAGAGAATGGCACAGAGCTTGGGCAGTTTCTGATTCCAACTGATTGCTTATGTATGGAGGAACAATGCAATCCTTTATCTCAAATGATTCTTGATATACTTGTGGGCTCTCTTGATCACTTCTGGAGATTTGTTGCATAGAAATAAGATTAGAGTATGTTTCCCCTTTCCCTGTCTTTTTGCTGAGAAATGTGTTTTATCAGTTAATACAGAATACTGATATTTTTGTGGGGGTTTTTTTCCCCCAGTGTGGGGTTTGCATAAAAATGGGGAAATGAAAGGTTTAATAATGACTCAAGATATGGGTAAATGCTTTAGAACAGGTTGTCTGTGTAGCTGGGTAGCAGCATAGGTTTTACTTACGCTGCCTTTCCCTGATGAAAATATGCTGGTGTAATTGCCCGGAACAGTTGCACCATGCGCAGGGTCAAACCCAAATAATCTTCCAGGAAAATAACCCAAATTACTTCATGTAAAAATCTTTCTGAGCAGAATTTTGGTGATCTTCTCCCTTCCCCCTCCCACCAGATTGAATTTGGCAAGAGGGATATTTGTAGTTGGGAGAGATTTCACATACAAAGATGGCAAAAGAGTATCAGAAGTTGTCAGAGCCCCAACAGAAGTTCAGTTGCTATGGCAGCGTAATCGCAAGGCATTAACTTCTCAGCAGCATTTGGAAACTGTCCTTCAGTCAATTTGAACATCAATAGGAAAGGGAGGAATGTGAAGAGAACACAGGGGTGGTGTGAATGAGAAGAGCAAGTTGTAACAAGTGATTTGAAAAAGCATCCAGTTAAAGCTTCCTGATTGCCACAAAGGGATCTGTGAAATCTTGCAGGTGCTTATAAAAATAGGGTTTATCTGTAGAAATTGCTTTTGTGAGTACAGTGTCATTGGCTAGGATCTACATTTCCTAGCACAGCATCTTTAGCTTCGACCTGTTGGTTTAGTTAAATATTCTCTAGTGTGTTTCTTGCACTAAATATTGCTGAAAAACTTTAGTAGCCTGGTCAGAGTTCTTAAAAATGACATTTCAGGGGAGGCATTTGTTAGTATAGGGTTTACAGCAGACTTTGTGATATATGGTGGTTGCATGTATTCCAGTAACATGTAACAGGTACTTCAAACAAGTAGGTTTTTCATGTCTTAGAGGTGCACACAACACGTTCCAGGTTTTACTAGAAGAGTAACTTACCTAAGTGACTTTATTTTTCTTGTTATGTAGCTGTATTAGGAATTCAATTGTGTGGCTGTCACTACAGAGCACATCTTGTTCTCCTCTTGGAGCAGGCTGCTTTAGGGAAAATATAATACTCTATTTGCATTTCATAACCCCCACTGCTGCTTCTGTTCATCTTTTAAACCTTTGTTTGTGGTAGTGCTGCCTGCTACAGTCGCCCCCACCAGAGATATGCAATTAATGATGGTCCCTGCGCCAAAGTACTTACACTGAAATCATAGGGTCCTACAGTGTCACTGTCAGTTGGGATGTAGCGATAGGGCAATGTGAGCATGCACTGTGTAACAGCATGAAGTTATTTCTGCCTGTTACTTTTTCTGTCTCCTGGACTGAGATGACAGTGAAAAATGGATGAAATGGTGAAATATGCTTTGCAGGATTGTCATCTCTCATTTTTAAGTCCAGTCAGTGGAGAGTTTGCTCCTGACTTCGGAAGGAGCAGGGTAGGACTGAGACCTATGTCTCCAAAAAGTCATTGTTGGGAAGAATGCAGCAGTAACAGGTCTGAAACTCGAGGAGTGGAGCGCCTGTTAGGGCAGGTCTGTGGCTGTCACCTGTTTGTAACTGGCTCCATCCGTCTGGCTGTTGTGCTCAGTGCTCCCTCTGTGAGGGCTGTTCCCAGTCCTTTGTCTGCTGTGACAGGGTGCTTTCCTGGGTACACAAAATGAAAGGAAACAGAGCAAACCCAAAAGGTATGCCTGGAATCCCTAGGGATTGTGAAGTCCACAGAATTAACACCTGCCTTTACTGAGCAGGTGCTTTACAGGTGAAGAAATGTGATAAGCAAGAGGTTTTTGTGGGTGATTAAATGTTTTAAATGACCACCTGGAGCACTGACTATGTAGATCTTAATTACATGCCCATGCTACAGTAGATCATGCAGGTCTACCAGTTCTGTTAGATACCTGGGATATATCACATTTATTACAAGCCATTTTCTTTGTAAGGGGGAGAAATCACACACAACAAGAGATGCATCTTTTCATCACAAGGAACACATATTCTGGCATTTAAACTGTCTGTGAAACTAGCTTGGGACATAGTGTGGTTTGCAGAGGTCTCTGACATAAATCATTCGAGATGTTAAGAAATCGACTTTTACATGTAGGATTGGGAGAGGTTTGTTGTGCATACAGATGGATCTGCTGTTGCTTTGAATTCTGTATAGAATTGCATCTTGGCTGGAAAAATGTTCTTTTCCGAGCAATAAGGAGAATAAGAAACTGAGACAGTAAAAAACTTGGAGCAGACTTATCTCAGCAGCACCTTTGAACTATTCTACTGCTATTAAGACAACAGTCATGGAGACCCTGTGCTCGGTTGGGTACTGAATGGCAGCTGATGATGTTAGGTATCCCTTTCTACGTTACGTTCATCACCTCTTTCCTATTTAGCACCATTGTAGTATTGTATCATGGTTATTTTGTTGTCATAGTTCTAGTAGTAACTGGAAATCTGGATTTCATATGGAGTCAGATCCTTGTCTTTTGGCTCTAACAGATACACTCCGATAAGATGTTTGTGCCAGCTAGGACTCAAAGATATGCTTGCATAGTTTTGCATCTATAATTGGAAATCACATGTGTCAGCAACGGGAAAACTGAGAAATAGGACAAAGAAATGGACTTCTGCCAGAAATAAAAGGCTCTGCTTTTATCAGAGTCCATGTTGGTGGTCCAAGATTCATTCAAAGTTATTCTATTTGAAAAAAAGGACAACTATTTCATTGCACAAACAGTCCACAGGTTACCTTGATGGCCTTTGATTTTTCCATTTTAAACTTAGTGTAGTGCTTTGTCCGGAATGACAAAGCAGGGATTCCTGACAAATGCCTGGATGTAGTTAAATCCAGGCCCATAATTATATATGGGTTAATAAAGGGTGAAACCTCTTCTTTACGCTTTTTAAAGCACTTCTGGATCGGAATAGTTGGAATGACATGACATTTAGGATCAGTTTGTCATGAGAAAGATATGACTCAGTAAGAGAAAGATGTGGCCTGCTCAGTTCGCTCCTAACATGTTTTCCCATTAGAACAATCTGTGAGTCTACCAGGTACCTATTAGCATAAATTGAGTGCTTCATGACTTGCTTTGTTTCTTACAGGCTACCTTTGATTTATATGCTCTGGTTATTTTCCACAAATGTCCTGTGCCTGACCACATGCTTGGTTTATTTCCCCATCCTTTACCCTCTGCAACTTTAATTTCTCTGTTGTTCTTGGGACACTCCCTCTGAACTGAATGCAGACAGCAGGATGGAGACCAGGCTTTGCTAAATCGCATGCCAAAGCTTGCGCAGTTCCTGAAACACCTTTCTGACAGAAAACTGGAAAGACAGTTTTGTGTTAGAACAAGAAACTCTGTACAGTTATTTGGATCTAGTAGTGTGCGGCACGGAGGTCTGGCAGCGCTGGGAGTCCGAGAATTTGAGTTCTCTGCATGGCTCTGTTGCAAGCATGAATTTTGATCCAAGGTGAGTTGCTTCATCCCCCAAGTTCTCACTTGATTCATTGGTACTAAAGTGCTCTTGCCCACTGAATAGGACAACATGAATTTTGCCTTGTGTTACACTGACCTGTTTTCTCTCATACCTTTCCCATACTTAGTGCCCCACTGCAGAGCTGGACTCTGGGTCTGTATCAGTTCTGATGCTGATGGAGCACATCCAACCCCAGAATGTCTCCTGGCCTTGCACTTGAGCTGTCTCTCTGAACCACAAGGCACATCAACAAAAGCTCCCTTCTAGCAGCAGAGCCCCTGCTACACCAGGAATTTTGCTGCTTAGCCAAGGTCTCAGTGAACTGATTTAACTCCATTGGAAACTTTTCCAGTGTAACCTTTGACTGTAATTACTCTGCTGGTTTGGTCCAGACCTGCGCACACTAGGAGCAGCCTAATGCATGTGTTAAAGCTTCTCTATACGTGAGGCCCATTGGAATGGATTTTAAGATCAGAGGAATTGCTAAGATCATCTTGGTTGACCTTTATTCAAGTATCACAGCTTTTCCCTCAAAACCGAATGAAAGCTTATCCTTTGGGAAATTATCCTGCCTTGTCCTGAAGACTACAGAGTGATTATAAGGCCAAAGATTTTCTTTTTTGCTGCTTAAATTACCTTTATTCTTTAGAAACTTTACCTTATTTTGAGGTTAAATTTGTCTGACTGCAGCTTTTTGATGTCATAGTTTTTTCAGTGGGATTGAAAAGCTCATGTTCTTTCCTGCTGTTATCTCATTGCTTGGCTTTTAATCACCTGTCCAATGTGATCTAGTTGTCTCTGTGACCTCTCTGAATAATGGCTTGACCTTCAGGTTCACAGCTGAAGACTCATGTTGTTTTGGTGGTTCTCCACTGAATTCTATTCTGTCAGTCCACATGTATGGACTCATCAGTGTTCTAATGGTGATGTTGCAGTACCTGTAGTCAAAAGGTATTTTCTGCTTTTCTTTTGCATTCTGAATGATCAGAAGAGCCAGCCCTTTCAGGTACGCTGAGAGCATTTTCTGGGGTATTATTAACAATGATCTCAAACCACCTCTCTCAGTTGCTGTTGCCCACAACACAGCCCTCAGTCTCATAGGGCCCTGCTTCCTTGATTTGCAGCATATTGCGTTAGACTTATGAAACGTACTGGTTGGGTTTAGGTGGCTTAATCGAACCTCGTGTTTGAGTCATCCCCAGGTTTACCAGGAAGGATTTTATGTTCCTGTCTTGGCCAGTAGCAGAGGTACCTCATGCTGTGAGTAGAAGGAAGTCAGCTCAGAGGTACCTGGCTCAGCAGAGCCCTCCTGCTAACACATCCATCTGGCAGAGAACTGCCTAGCCACAATTTTCTTAAGACTCTTGAGTACAAATTATTCAAATCTCCTCATTTGCAAATGTTGACTCATGGCAAACAGTTCAAAAAGCCTTGCTCAATAAACAGTATCAAACAGGAAGAATCTGTCTTTCAGCATTGTTAGATACAGACCAGAAAGGTACACCTCCTGAATATTCCTGCCTTTTCTGTGTCATCTTTCATCAGTTTTCATCTGCAGCTAACAAGGGATCTTTGCCTCAGCAGTGGTTAGTTTTCATTCTTGTTTTTTCCCCATCATGCTTTAATAAAGACTCTTATTGCCTTGAACTTACTGTCCACAGTTATTTCTTTGGTAGCTTCCGTTTTCTTATTGGTTGTCTTTATTTCAAACTTAATCACTTAGTCATTGCCTTGATTTTTTTCTGTAGGCTGTTGTTTTAGTTAATAGCATCTTGGTTCTTACAATTTTCCTGTGCATTCAGCCTATGGACTAAGGTAACTTTGTTGTTTGTATTTTGGAATACGGAATTTTGGACATTTGTAGGATGTCTTAGCGGTTCATATTTTTATGGTTACTTTAAAATCTAGGAATACATATGTTCCTTTAAATTTCCATATGCACATTTACGTGTGTGTGTGTGTGTGTGTGTGTGTTCAGTGCCAGATTGGACAGAGCTTTGAGCAGCCTGGTCTAGTGGAAGGTGAAGCTGCCTGTGGCAGGGGGTTGGAACTGGATGAGCTTTATGATCCCTTCCAATCCAAACCATTCTATGATTTTATAGCATGTATAATACTGCTCTTTATTTCCTTATTTTCTTTATCTCTTTATTTATACTGCTCTAATCATGATCGGAATGAAGATAATGGCGAATTTGGGGGATTGCAAAGAACCTTTTTATATTAGAATGAGGTCTCATATTTATTACATGCTGTCAGGTGCAAGACTTTCTGATTTATTAAATAACTCAATTTGGGTTTTTTAATACACAAATGAGGCTTGTTACTGACCTTCCTTGCTAAATCTTGGCAGGTTGAAGTCAGCTATAGTTCTACTGATGGGATAAAGGTATTTCTAATTAAATAAACTAGTAGCATCTCAGTCTGCCAGGGTACTTTCCATAGCTTTGGAGATACTGTTGCAGTAGTGCAAATACAGCTTCAGTTGATGTGATATGCTAATATATGTACATCAGGCTCTGTTATTAGAAGCCAGAGGGACAGGTCAAGGGACTAACAGTTGCTTCATGCAGAGGGTTAAAAGGAGAACCATGGTTGTGTTTCACACTTGAACTCACATATTCCTGATAACTCGGTGGTCCTTTTATCACCGAACAAAAGCCAACATGAAGATGACTCAGGAAGTGGGAGATGCCTGGTGTTAGGGAAGAGAGCATATTGTATGCATCTGGTGCATAATCCACTCACAAGACTCCAAGCTGTCCTTTGACTTGGGCCATACAGTTAGTGCTCAACAGCAAACGAAGCAAGACCTTTGCTTTCAGCAGGCTAGAAGCTGGGGCTGGAGTGGTTTTCTTGCGTTACTGCAGAAGAACTGATCACTCAACTATAGCTCAGCAGCCCTACGCAACTCATTTAGTAGCCAGTAGAGGAGTTTTGCTCACTGATTGAGACAAAGTTATGGTTATGCCAGTATTAGGCTGTTTGAAAATGCCCTTGGCACTATGGTGAAGTTGCTGTAAAGCAGCTTTGCTTGGTTGATTCTGATTCCAGCAATATGAATGTGGCTGCAAACAGCTCCTTCAGCTGAAGTGTATTTTCATGTCAAAAATACATGCTGGACAAAATGCATACAAGATAAAGGCATATTTAGTTAATGCATTATTATGTATATTGAGTGTTTTGTGAAGCCTAAGGGCAACAGAGGCAATGAATTCAGAGATCTGTATCATAATTAGAATGAAATTTAATAAAGTCTAGTGCATATGTTTCCTCTGAATTGTTTCTGATCAAGTATATGGTCAGTCACTGGAATTCGGTTTCTCTGTGCATAAATGTAACCCAGGATCCGAAGAGATGTTGAAATCCTGGCAATAGGCAATAAAGCTGTGTTTGCTATTGCTTTGCTCCCCTGTATTGCCCACAGTATTCTGACCAGCCACTTAGAACTACTGTGAACACGTTTCTTAGTGGAGTGCAATTACTTTCCTTTTACTGACTGCCTGCTTTTAAGTTCTTAACTTTGGTCCTGATGTAGCAATAGGTGGATTTGCCCCATGAAGACAGAATTAATAGCTCCCATAAAGACCATAGTTGGTAGTTATAATTTCACCTATGTGCGTGATTTGCTCGACACTGGATGTTACAGGAAAATAGGAACTCAAAGCCAAGCTGACAGTGTGGTCACAAGTGACTACTGACTGCTAAAGGAAGTCCAGTTGATGTTCAGCTGGCATGAGGACTCTTTCTTTCTTCATGCCAGCAGAGCAGTTGCACAACTGGGGACTTAATGTGAATTATTGCTCACATCTTTGCTAGGAGGAAAAGTTATATTCCAAGCAGCTAGCAATTGCAGTGCTATTAACAGCAACTTATGAGTACGACTATATTGAATGGTGATAGAGTTAACACTAATAAGTTACAAAGTTCACTGCAGTATGTCTGTTAAGGGGTACACTACCATGACACTGGCAGTCACTGTTGGAATGATGGAAAGTATTCTTGGATAAAAATCAAAAAGTGGCATGAATTAACAGTGCAAGTGTTCATAGCAGGAGGACAGCTGCAGTTTTGGCTTGCCCAATGCAGCAATCAGTGGAAGGCTCAGAGGGTCTTCCACATCTTTTGCATGCATGTTGTCATCCGGATTTACAGTCACGATCTCACGCTCCATTTCCCACTTTCCCCCTGTCTTGTGTCTTGCAGCCCCATCAGCTTGGGAACTGCCAGTGTGAGCTCTGCTTCCCACTGCTCTGTCCTGTGTTGGGTTGAACAGAGAGCTTGAGAGCTGTTTCTGTTGAGATGCTGTGACAGTAGTGTTAAAATCACGTTTAGAAGGTCCTGGCTTTAAATATACATGTCAAACAAGGATTTATCAGTCTGGAATTCGTTCAACGTTTAAATTGTATGAGATCTTCCTTCCTTTGGTAGTAACAGAGAAAATTGTGGTAGATTCTGAAGTCCTTTGGAAGCAAAGGGGCTGCACTTTTATTTTAGTATCTGAGCACAGATATTTGTAGTGGCTTCCTAAACAGACAAGAGCCTGGGAAAAACGCGTGGACAGTTTGGGTCAGGATGTTATGAGAGTCAGATTTTGGTCTTCATACTGTTTATGCTGTTCCAGCCACTCGTGAGATCACAGAAGCCTGCAGAGAAGGAAACAATGGAATTTGATGTTGTACCAAACTTCAAACAAGGTTGAAGTTTCTGTGACCTCTGCAAGTAATTAAAATAAAGCTTCACTGGAAGATGGTAGGCTACTGCCACAGTTCCTCTTTTACAATGAGTGACATTCCTTAGGGGGTTTACAAGAAGAGTCTGAGTTATTCTTTGTGCTGCTCCTTGGTCCTGAAGGGAGTTAAGAAATCAGGTCATTCTCCTCAGTCATGGTAGAACTAAATATTTGATTAGGTTTGTCCATCAAATGGGCCTATTATACCTGTTCATAAAAATGAAGCACATATTTAATGAAGGGGGAGCTTTTAGTCTTAAATGTACTCTTTCAACTGTGGAGCAGGTTTTGTGGTATTTAGCGTTAGAAAAGTAAAGCTTTTTACATGTTTAATAGCTGTCAGGTGACTGCTGAGATATCTTTGAATGGAGAGTAAGTGCAGCTGTGCAAACGTAATGCAAGAACTATGCACTTAATTGTGTCCTTTGGCCAACAGAAAATGTCTGTTGGTAATTAGTTCTTCCTCTACCAGACCCACTGGCATGTGAGCTTTCCTAGTGGGATTCTTGTTATTGTTCTCTCTGGCTCTTGTTCACTGTTGTTCTGGAAGGAAGGACAGAACTGAAGGCATGAGTAATAGGAAATCTTAAGCTCTTCATGTTCACTAAAGAGGAAAACATTTATTTAATCAGCCTAAAGCTCTAGAATAAAAGTTAGTCTTGTGGGAAGTGAGGACAGAGGGGATGGACTCAGAAAACACAGTCCTTGGCTTTTGAAGTACTATTACCATGGGGTTAAAGCTGTGTCTGTGCTCAGTGCAGGTACTTTTTATGCTGGGTCTCTGGGGCAATTGTATCAGCTTGTGTGCAGCTGTATTTGTAGCCCGGGGGTTGGAATCATTCTTACAATGCCCTCCATTGCCTTCTTTGGCTCCTAGGGGTAACAGTTCAGTTTTGGCTTCAGGAGATCCCTAAGGGCACCTTAGTAAGGGAAAGGCAAATCAGCATCTTGCACACTGTGAGGAGGTTGGAGCATCAGTGGTGTGAGAAGGGTTTGTCCGGGAGCTCAGTGCATTGAGTTTAACTGGTGCTTCAAACACCTCCAGCCTTTTAGTGTGTCTTTTAAACCACAAGAGGTCTCTAAGCCTGATGCACACAGTGTGTAATGCAGTGACTTGTGTTCTACAACCTTTCTCATTCTGGACAATTGCATGGGGTTATTACCTCCCATCAGGGGGAGCCTTCAAAGCCCTCTGTGAACAGTGCACAAGGGGCTTTTAAAATGGCATTGCAGACTGGGTTGATGAGCTAAGCAGGATTTGCAGAACCAAACTGAAGCTGTGTAATAGAATAGTATGCTGTAGGAAGGCTGAATATTGATCGCTGCTGAGCCTGGAAAGATGATCTATGAAAAATTGGGTGTCATTATAAACTATTGCTATAGGTCTTGGTATTGTTATAATACATAACAGAGCTTGTACTTTTAATTGCATCACTTGGGCAATGTCCTCTGCAAAATATACACATCCAGCTCCCCTCCGTAGCCCACCATCCATGAGTGTTGGCCATTGAGCCTCTAGCTGTCATTCCTAAGCCTTAGAGGAGAGGTGACGGTACGGTTTTATTGTCAGGATTGGTTGTGAGAATACGTCTCTGCAGTGACTGCGGTCGTTCTTCTGTGCCACAGGGGCATACGGCTCACTCGTGTATCCCACGGTGGTTACCAGAATGGTCTAATGCAGCAATGCTGCTTTCTCACCATCAGGGCCAGCTCCATATGTTTACATAGGGTTATTCCATATGGGATGCATCATGCTTGTCATAAGGGGAGAGCAGGGGCAGCCATGAGGGGAAATCGCGAGGGGACAGGAGGGGTGACCATGAAGGGTGAGGGGAGATTGTGAGGTGATGTCAGGGGTGGTCATAATGGGTGGCCATGAGGGGTAGGGGCGGCAGCTATATAGTGTGGGCCACTATGAGGGGGCAGATGAGCAGTGGCTGTGACTGGAGATCATGAGTGGCAGCCATGAGGGGGGATCAGTCTGCCCTTAGTGACATGGTTTAGTGGTCAACTGGTGAGATTGCAGAACCATGGAAAGCTACTCAATTTTATCATCGATATATTTACATTTATAATAACACAGTACACCTTTGGCCACTGTTCCATCATTCTGCAACTCTGAGGCTCTGGATGTATTTCCTAAATGATTGTATACTACTACTTTTTTTATCTAGATTTTTCTGTCTACTATGGTCAAATGGGATTTAATCTGAGAACCTAATTTAGATTTGTCAGTGTGGGTGAAAGATAAATAGGAAAGTCAGAAGAGATTGTTTATGGTTATAAATTGATGACTGATCTTCTTTGCTTCTCCTGCCAACACACATGCCAGTTGATTTAACAGAGGCTTTATAGGCAGCGACAGTAACGCATAGGTTTAATATTTCATTTGACCAGAAATTGCTGTCCATTCAAGTCCATTTAATAACTTGTATGCAAAGTAAGAGGAATAATGTTCAATACTGGTTTGGGTTTAGCACTTTTAGCTGAACCAACCCAGGGTATTGTGATGAATTCTCTATTTGTTTCTCATATAAAAACATATATACTTGCTTATAGCAAGTAACAGATGAGTGCTTGAATCCAGGTGCCCTTTTCTAAAGGATCCTCAAGAAAAGCTTTGAGATGAGGAGAAAAATAGGTGAAATGTTTATCTGGCAACTGAAATATTAATGTTAGCATTGGGTGGGATACAGACCCTTTTAGGACAAAGCATGGATCAAGCTAGTAGAAGTGACTGACTAAAGTTACTGCGAATTAACTGCAAAACAAGGAACAGAAAACTTGGAAGCCTGGGGTGGGACTGCCAGAGTAGCTACGGAAAATCCAAAGGAGTGGCCCCTTTTGCTTGTGACAGTGGAATACAGCTTTTAATGAAAACATAGCTGTGATATGGCTTTCTTGTTCCTAATCAAAAAACAAGCACAAAAAAAACCCAGGCCAAATCCACCACAGCTCAAAGGCCGGACTGGAAGATCACAAGCTGAAACTGTATGGGTATGAATGGCTGATTTTCTGTGTCCACATGCCATGGTCCTCCCCAATACAGAAATCTCTGCTGCAACCTAACTGTCCTTCCTGAAACTGCATACTCAGGTACAAAGGTTTCAGTCCTTTGTGTCTGGGAACTTGGTTCCATCTCACGGGATACAAACCTGTCTCAGATGGGGTATCTCAGGTTAGTCAACCATAATATAACAGACCCCATACTCTCTCCAGTTCTGACTGTGTAGCTACTTAACTGCCGTACTGAATACCTTTTGGGAAGCTGTGAATTTTATTTCAGGAACATCAGTGTCCTTACTGAAAATCTGAGCTCTGTTAAGCAGTGGCACAGTTCTGCTGCAGAGATATTCCTTAGTTGGGTGAGACAGGCAGAGCCAAAAAATATTCCTGTTTTATCATTTCCAATCTATTTTTCAATTACTGTCTTCCTGTTTGGAGAAGATCCTTTCTGGCAGTGATTCAGCCTTCTTGGAATATTTTGTTTCTCATTAACTGGGAGGGGTTCCCAGCGCATCAGGTTTGCTGTCATCTTTAAATCAAATCTGCCTGATATCACTTGTGACAAGCAGACTGGGGGGCCTCACTCTGCTGAAGAACTTAGTTTCAGGATATACGTATCAGTATGGTGTATCTTACATTCCCATCACTATTGTCACATTATGGGGGCCATGTTGTATCAGAACAGGTGAACTAGAAGAAAAATGACAGTGGTCTGTCACAAATAATAAGTGCAGTGCATTTGTCCCTCATTTCCCTCTTTTACTTCTGTTTAGGCAGGTGACAAGCATTATCATCCAAGCTGTGCACGATGCAGCAGGTGCAACCAGATGTTCACAGAAGGAGAAGAAATGTATCTGCAAGGTAAGTTTGTCTCCATTCCAAACCAATAAAAGTAGACTTGGGAACTTTTCAGTTACAGACCTCAGGAGTTCATGAACTCCTGTGTAATATGGGCCAGGAGGTCTATAGCTTTAATAGTGGTTTTGTATGCTTTCACTTGAAGCCCTTTTGCACTAGTAGGTGGCCATAACATGGTTTTGCAGTGACCCTACACCTTAGCTGGGGCAGACTGTGATTTCAGAAACTGTGTAACAAAAATGAGATGTATGCCTCTGAGTTTGGCATTTCATGGGTAGCTTAGCACACAGACTGGTATGAGAGGTACCAGACAAAGTGAGAGGGTTTCCCCTGAATTCTGCTGCTCACTTTCTGAGCTCTTTTGGACCTCACTCCACACTGTGCTGTTTGCCCAGTCTATCAGAGAGTGGGAGTTCACGTTGACTGGGCAGGCTGAGGTGTAAATTTCTGCAGATCCAAAGATGACACAAGGCATTGCTTCTGCTTAAACTGGGCTGGATTTTATAGAATCATAGAATAGTTTGGGTTGGGAGGGACCTTCAAAGGTCATCAGTGAGCTATGCAGTGAGCTATGAACTAGATCAGGTTGCCCAGAACCACATCCAGCCTGGCCTTGAATGTCCCCAGGGATGGTGCATCCCCCACCTCTCTGGGCAGCCTGTGCCAGTAGCTTACCACCCTCATGGTAAAAAGTTTTTTCCTCACATCCAGCTTGAATCTCCCTCTTTTACTTTGTCCTGGCCAAGGTCAAAGAGGAGAGATGCCTGGCTCCTTGGTCTGCCACAGTTCTCTTGGCTGTATCTCTCTTCCTGTGGATGTGAATTAATGTTCTTCATGCTCAGTCTGTCTCAGAGGAGGAGCAGCCCAAGTCGCATTGCTTTATTGTTCACAAGCTGTTTTCTGACTAAGTAATGTTATTGCTGAGTGTGCTCCAGACTGTCCTGCCAAAGCTTTCCTTTCTGAATTCAGCATGCTTGTGAGTGTAAGGGACTTGGACTTAAAAGCCTTTCCTGTGCAAAGCTCTCAGCTGATACATATATCCTGACTCTGTCCAAATAGTTTACCCTGGGGTGCAGAATAACAGCATTCCAAGCATTTTTTCTGAAATAAAAATGCAACACCAAACTAGAACCAAAATCACGTTATTGATAAAACACAGGAAAACAGGCAGCTTCCATCTCACTAATTGTCCTCTCCACAGCACGTGAAAGCACTGTGTTTGCATTGCTTTGTGTAAGAGAGGAGCCTGGCAGGTTTGGGGTAGCTACTTTTATTAGAAAACCAGCAGGTTTCAACGTAGGAAACCAGCAAAAGGAGAACATGGAAAAACAGAGTATGTGGGGGCTTTCTATGCTAAGGATAGTTTGAATAATGCTCGTAGGAGCACTCTGGCCTTGCCTTGCTCCAACACAGCACAATGCTAAGGAAGCAAGATCAGAAACTTACTCTTTCTCATTGCCTTCCCGGTAATCTTATTACTATATGGACTGCCCCAGAAGACTGTTGCTGAGCTAGGATGTTGCTCAGCGTTGAGAGGGGTTCTTCACTTGATTCTCACACAGGCTTTCAGCCTTTTTTAATGTGTTAAAGTTACTGATTTTGAGAGAGCTGCATGTGGAAACAATGGTGTGTGCAAAGCAAAAGCTGAATAAATGAATGTGTTGATTGGTGTCTGCCAAGGGAGCAAAGAAAACATATGCTGAGAATGGGAATAGCCACAGTTTGCTGAACTATTTCTGGTAGGAAACGGAGGGGCGATGCAGCTTGAGAATGTCCAAGCATTTAGAAATACAGTGTCATGTTTGGATGAATAAAATTTACATGTTGTAGGTGGCTCAGAGTTCAAGATTGTGACAAATTTAACTTCTTAAGCCTGCTTTGTGTGATTTGGGTTTTTAAATTTCACATGTTTCACCCTTCTTTGCCTTTTGTGGAAGAAGACTCTCAACCATTAGCTAAGTCTCACCATGCATCCAGTCTCATCATAGAGCATCCAGGCTGTATTTCATTTCTTGTCCACTTCCAATAGCTGCATCATTCTCTTGGGCTGTCCCTAAAATTGTGCCGGTTTGTGCTAAATACTACCCCAAAAATGCAGTGACAACTTCTTCTTTGATGGCGGGGATAGTTTAATAGAAAAAACAACCTGAGGTCCAGAGCAGAGATCATTTTTCTCAGGGTCACACTGAAAGCTCACAGCTGAATTTGAGAGTTGAACCTAAACCTTCTTAGTTCATCAGCCTTGTAACATGAACTCCCTTCCTCCTGAGCGCCTGGATCTGTCTGACCTGCTAAGCAAATGCACAGGGCATGCTTCTCTCCTGTTCTCACAGGCTCTGTGGGGTCCTGGCTCTGGGGCTGGTGTTTGTTTACAGAGAAGGCTGTTGGTACACTTCTCCCTGTTGTCTGAGCGTTTCCCCTGCCAAACGCACAGCTTCTTCTTCCTCTGCTTGGACTCAAAGCCAAACACCTCAGACCCTTGATCCAGAGTCACAGCGTTCTCCTGTCTCCTGATGATGATTACTCTGTATGCTGCTGGGAAGTGAAATCATTCCTGCTGGTCTTTACTCCTGTACCAAGCCATGTTAAGGGCTCGTTAGGACAAAATTTCCAGGGGCCCTGACCTATTCCTCTCCTGGGCTTGGAGGGTGGGGTTTCCTTTGGCTGCATTTGGGCTAATAGTCACCAGCAGGAGACCTAGGCTTTGCTCCGTTTGGTTTCTTTATGAACAGAGTGAAGAGGTGATTTTCTCTGCAGACAGACAAGGCTATGCCTTGGCTTTGTGATGTCCAGAATGAGGTTTGAATTTCACTGCAGAAAGTGAGCTGCTCTGTCTCTGCTTGGCTAATACCTGCCAGCAGTGACCACAGTTCATACACTGCTCCAAAGCAGAACTGAAGTGGCTTGGAAGTGCTCCTTGCCCCTGACACTGTTCAGACCTTGAGGACAGACGGATGTTTCCAATTTTATATCAGTCCCATGTTTTGGGACACAAACAGCGGGGACGTTGCCTTTTGTAGTAGTATGTGTTGCTGGAATATGCCATGTGGAAATGCCAGGGCAACACATGCCACTGATGTTGGGGTACAATGATGTATGTGCCAATGGTGAGTATGGTACACTGATATATGGAGATGCTTTTTCACATGGTGGTGCTTCACCACTGGCCTCTCTAGCTTAGAGCAGTGCGTGAGATACAGCCCTGACTCTCCTGCACTGTGAATTTTCTGATTTTGCCTTTCCTGTTGCATTTTGCATAATTGCAGGGAAGAGGTGATCTGAGTAATACTTTACAGTAACTGAACATGGCACCTGTTGCTCAGGGAAGTCATAGGACTTTCCCACTATTAATGGACCCATAATCAGAACTTCCTCTTTACTTATGGTGCAGTTTGTAAGGGAAGAACAGATCAGGTAACCATGGCCCGGTTCTTTTGCTCTTACCCTCCGTCCTGTACAGAAGAGCACTGTCTTTCAGTTCCTCTAGCTGGTGCTTGCTGCTTGAGGCTGTTTGAGTTTTAATTGAGAATGTGTGCAAAGTGCTTTGACAGCCTCAGGAAGAGGCTGCTGTAGATGGGCTGAGATTTGAATATATCTTGTTTCACTTGTAGTTCTCATGAGCTAGAATTGAATCAGAATGACTGCATAGTTCATACAGATTCACCAGCTGACGCAATGAAGGGATTCTCTTCCATAACTGACTCATCATGACTGTAGGTTGTCTGCTCTGTCCTGAATAAAGATGGGGTTTTTCTTCCCTCAGGTTCCACTGTCTGGCATCCCGACTGTAAGCAATCCACTAAGACTGAAGAGAAGCTACGGGTAAGCTGAATTCATAGCAAAGACACACTACACACTCAGTAACTGAATGCTGTTTTTAAAAGAGGGACTTCTTTCATGGGTTTTTTTGTGCATAGCTGTCACCACTGGGAGAATAAATAGTGGAGGCACTTCAGAGGTGTTGCTCTGATTTTTATCCTCAGCAACTCCACGTACATGTCTCAGCACGCTGCCTTAAAGATGGTGACCTTTAGTGGCATACAGACATGGCAAAATCTCTTAAGACATTTCACTTTCTATCTCACTCTGAGAAAGACAAGGAGAAAGTGTGAACAGGGCAAGTGCTACAATATGTTTAGTATTTTTGCACATCTCCGTTATTGCTCTGTAGTTCATCCCCTGTTCTGCATGGTTATTTACAGCATTTAGAAAGTATGGACTCTTCTTGCTTTTCCATCCAAGTGAACCTCACCCTAAAGTGATCCTAATTTGAATGCCAAGAAGATCTGCAGTTACCCTCGAAGTCACCTTAGCGTATCCAGACAAACTTTCTGTATCAGATCCTTGATAGCAATGATGCTGCACTGATAAATGCTGGAGCCTGGCTTTTTACATGCACCAGGCAGTTCTAAGCCCATACTCACTGGATCAATTTACTCTTTCTGATGTCTCGATTGGTACTTTGAAACTTTGCTAATTTTTCTGTAGAGATTGTATATGAATAAAATGTCTTTCAGACAAGGAAACTAAAGAGGTACTGTCACGTACCTTAGGATATCCTGTCTGTTGTGTTCTATGTGTGATTCATTGACAGGAAGCCACGTCCTTCAGCATTTACTCAGGTGCACTGGCCTGTAAAACATCCCCCATAGAGAATTCACTGTGATCATGGCAACATGCAGATAAGTTCTTGTTGAGCAGAGTTCTTGTTAGGGGGTCTGTCCTGATAATGCACAGGTATAATTGGACCTAGATGGGCATGTGATCTAACATGGCCAAATGTTGTGGTAGGTGCCATCCAGCATTTGCACATGGTTCTCTCCTGACTTTCCATATGAAAATGGAAAATTAGGCCGGGCTAGATTTTCTTCCTCCTTTAACAGTTTGAATGTAAGACAGTGTTTTGGCCCTACTTAAGTATCAGAATGCTAGTACTCTGTAGTGAATGGTGGGGGTACAATACCTCCCTTTCACTTAGACCCAAGAGTCTTACCAAAACAATTCTGACTACATTGTGGCCCTTCTGAACCTTCTCTAGCTGATCTTACAAGTCAATTGGCTTGTTCCCATTCCCCATGGAAATGGCCAAGTCCTGTTCAAATATTTTCCTTTTTCCCATCACACATCCAAGCATGTCAGTCTTCTTCCCCCTCAGCTAATCTGAATTGAAGTGAGTGATGTAAATGAATTCATCCACCTGCAAGACTCTGCCTGAGTTCTTGCATAAGAATGAAGTGAAGCAAAGAATGCATATTAAGGGAACATATGAGACATGTTATTGTGCTGCTACCCAAGGTCACCTTGTTCCTGGGTGAGAGCTTCCTATGCAGAGGTTTATTATGCCTTTTAAAAGCATTGACAAATGCACTATAATGAAACTAGCTGAAGAGATGGAGAATTTTTAGCTTCAACTGCACATCACAGTCTCTGTCTACCCTGGTGCAAAGTCAGACACCTTATTTTAAAATCGATTTAAGTTCATTTTGATGACTGATGCATTTCAGACCGGCACTCAAATTGAAGGCAGTAGCAAAGAGGTAGGTACAGAAACAAATGAAGCTGGGGGAACTATGTGCTATGTGAACATGTCAGCTCTAAATTATGAACTATACTTTGACTTCCCGTTTCTTATGACATACATTTAGACCTGATGTGGGAATTGGAATCAATTTGTGAGTTTATAAATACATGATACAGCCACTTTTGGGGTCAGGCCTAGATTTTCTGGTGGTTCTGCAAAGAGCCAGGGATGTGACGTGTTTGCTCTGCTGTATTTCCTTTCCCGATAGAGCAAAACAGAACAAAAAGCTCTCTTATCATTGAGGTAACTTTGGAAGTTTTCAGCAAGTTCTGTTTTCCCTCAGTAACTGAGTTGTGATAAAAACGAATCGGCATTCTGTGTGGTCAAGATCTGAAACAATGGTTGCTTTAGATCTTGACCCCACTGGATATTTGGGGAAGATTTCAAAGCCAAAATAAGCAGAAAATAAAGCAAACATATGAATGTTACAAACATATATATTGCTTAGGAGTTGTTCTGTAACTGTCTGGCTGCTGTGATTCTGCAGGGATCAGTAACATTAGATATTACAACACACAGGTTATTATCTAGCAAGTTGATAGTAGTAACTTGATTGAAAAAAAGAGCTTAACCACTGAACTGGGGAAACTGCTTTCCTTTTCACTCATTTTTTTCCCTTTTGTGTTTCATGACAGCATTCCTCATCTGAGTTCTTTTATCCAAAGAGTCTGGTTCTGCGCAGGCCACGCTCTGCAGAGGTTGGCTGTTGTGTTTTCATAGTATTGATAACAGTCTTCTTCACTGGGAAGATTCCTCATTGCTGTCATTCGCTGTGCTTGCTCCTACTTCTGCCACACAGCTTTCTGCTATCACCTGCCACCATGGGCATTGACACTGTGTTTTGCATCATGTGGTGCAGTGTTGTGTGTTAATTCTCACACTTTTTATTTTGTTTAATGAAATACTTTAATTTCTAATTTTTTTTTAGACTCAAGTGAGCTTTTGGGGGATGTAGCATTGTTCTTACAGTGTTACAGAAAGTTCTTCTAAAACTAAGAGCTACAGTGCAAATATGAAGCAAGTGAAAATGGTGAAAAGCATTTGACTTTAAAGCGATGGATAAAAAGAAATGCTTTTTCATGAACAATGGTTCATGCCTTTTAGAAAAGAAAAAAATGCATCAGTTAAATCAGTTTCTTTTTTTTTTATATATGTATTGAGCAGCTACACATGAATATTTAAGAAAATACTTACAAAATTCCAGGCTTGGACATGCTCTGTGTGCTGCCCAAGAGCATTTGCCTCTCTCTCACATGGGGTACATCCACCTCTGAGCTGGGAGGTCCTCCCTGTCCCAGAACTACTTTTCCACTTTCAGACGTCCTTGAGTTTGCTTTTCACCTACAAACACCAACCACTTCCATTTCTTCTTATTTACTGTGTCTGCTGTGGGGGACATGTGGCTGTAGTGCATGCATGCACACCTGAAGTAGCTTTCACTTGATAAAGAATGTGCGGGTATGGTCTTAGTAGAGGCTAGCAGTAAGCAGACAGGCTGACAGAGTCCATGCCACTGGATTTCCATTGTGTCTGCTTGTGCTGCCTTCACTTATCTAATTGTAAAATAGACAGTCATATCATCAGCCAGGGCAGGATGCTTGTGTTAGATGCAGTCTGCAGGATAGCGTATAGTTGAATCCAGTGCTGTGATTTAGTGTGAGTTAATGCAAGCCCTGTGCCCTTTGTCCTGCACTGTACTTTATTCACTTAGTTAGGATGAGCATTAACCCTTCTTGAACAACGGTCTCTCTGTTAGCTACAGAACTGTGTATACAATACAGCTGTAAAGGTGTATGTTGAGGACTACTAAGGAGAACAATGTTTCTTTAGTCCTAAGCTTTGTGGAATCAAATGTTGAAGTCTGGTAAGAGCAAACTGGGAACAATTGCCTTCATCTCTTGGGCCAGTGTAGTGCTTCTTGCATTCAGCTTAGCCTGTAAGAGTCTGAGTTTCCAGTGGTGAAATCCAGGAGCCTTAGGATTAAAAAAATGCTAATTTGAGCCAATGTAATAGAAAAAATATGCAAGGCAAAAGAGGAGCAGCCCATGCCAAAATAAAGGTATGCTCTTTTTCTTGTTTTGTAGGCTATGTAGGATACAAATAGCTTAGGGCCAGATGAATATCCTCCTGTGTAAATTTGTCCGGTATTAAATTCTGGTTAGATTTACATGCTAATTATACAACGTGTAATTCAAGGCAGCTTTTGGCTTCAAGTGTTCTTCAGCAGAGTAGACACAAAGATACTATCGCTGTTGCTTCAAAGGTGGGCCAGAGGCTTGAGCCTACGTGAAAACTGGAGGTTGAAAATTACTGAGTGAAAGCCTGTGAATTCTCTGCAAAGTTTGCTGTTGAATTCAGTATGTTCTGGACTTCCCACTCTGTTTACTTCTGCTTTCCACTTAACTTGATGGAGGCTTTGCATGAGTAGTCTTGTAAAAGTTTGCTAGCAATGTGCCTTCAGTGATTGTGTGTTGAAAATTCATTCTCCTCTCTGGCCTCTGTGTCTAGGAAGGAAGCTAAAATTAGTTGTAACCTGTTAATACGTGTGTCTGTGTGAGTTTGAACTAAACCTGTTCACTAGTTTTGCCTTGATGCATACATAGTGTGAATTTTTTTAGGCAGAGAATTAATGAATTCATTCTTTTGAAGGAAGCACCTGTAAAGAGAAGGGTACAGTTAAATTAACAGACAAGACCAACTAATGCTGTAACACTGAGGTGCCTTATTTGTTATATACATGGCCACTGAATGTTATTGAAAGCCATAGGAAGCTTGTGTCTAATGAATTTGGGGTTCCAAGTCCTGAATAACTGTAAAATCTTGCAGTGGATGAAACAGGTAGTCAGAGTAGCAAGTGATGAACTGAAAGAGTCAAATACCCTGCTATTGCAGAGTTGTGTCTGCCTAGTAGAATTGCATCCTAATCTTCTTTTAGTGCAGTTTTAAACATGCTTCACTTAGAGTAGCTTCTGAGATACAGAGAATTTGCTTTAGCTATATTGTTAAATGTTATCAAGTGAAACCATATTCATTCTTCTGCAGCTATTGCCACCACCTTGCATAATGAATTCTATCAAAAAACTAAGGCAGGTACTGTAAACGATGCTGACAATGCCTTTGTTAAACAATAGTGCATCCGTTTGGCCAGATGTTCTAGGGATCAGTATTGATCTGGTTGCCTGCACTTGTAAGTTCTTCTAGAGCATGATTCTGAACATCTATGCCTGAGAACGCCAGAGCCATCACATTGTCAGAGCACCCAAGTGACGTGAATGGCTCTCATGTGACCTCCTGTGAGAAATCATTTATATAGATGATGTGCCATGCATGATAACATGACAGACTGAGGTAAAGGAGGATGAACATCTTCAGCTTTGCAATCTAATATTAAAAGAACACGTTAAACAATATCGGACATATGCATGGGTGATATGATAACTGAGCATTGAAATTCACAGTGAAGCTAATTGGATGAGTGTGAAGGTGTTACCTCTGCCAGTCTGCAAATGAAGTTGGTAAAGAACTTATGCATTCAGGACAAATGCATGGAATGAAGACAAAAACATAGAAATAAGAGCTCTAGGATAAAGTGGGAAATGCTGAGAAGTCTTGCAGATCCTTTAGATGCTTTGTGATCTAGTTCTTTGGCTTCTTTAATGATGTGCCTGAATTTATATTTACTGAATTTCTATTGATCTTTTTCACATAGTTTGTAGCCTCCCTTCATCTGGTACAGGATTCCCATATTTATATATTTACTACTGTTAATCCATTTGGGTGGAAGAGGAAAGAAAAAAACAATGACTCTTCCACTGTCAGAAAATGTGGAAAAATGCCATCTACCACAAGAAAAAATGATTCGTTCTTCATAGATGTTGTCTTTAACTTTGCCTGCACAAAAGTGGCATTATGAAAAGCTCTAATTGAATCCTCCAAGAACAAGACCAGTAACAGAAAGAGTGTTGCAGATCTGTAGAAGTAAGGCAGCTTAACTTGTTGCTCGGAGTGTAGAACAAGTGTCACAGAACTGTTGTGGTGGAAGGAAATACCTCTAAATTAACGCATATTAAAGGGTGTTTCCTCTCATTTCTTTACCTTTTTTCTTCCAATAATGTGTGCAAGAAATGCTTGCATGACATCTCCACTGCAGGTTAAGGGTTACATCAAGGATAGCTGCTATTCCTGTTTTACTTGTGCTCTGATCAGCTCTCCTCTAAGGTGGAATTTACACCCCATTGCAGTTACTTCAGTGAAGAACTTGATCTTCAGTGTGTCTCCTTCCACCTGTTTAAGGTACAAAGTCACAGTGGTGATACACAGGGTCAGGATTCTTCACTACTAATGGATGTGTAATGTATGATCTAATAAAAGTGATACCCTGTCACAGATAGTTAGTCAGGTGCTATTCTACGTCCCTTAGGAGAGGAGCCAACCACAGCAACTAAAAGTATGCCAGAGGAACAGCTTATATCAAAGAGTCTTTAGTGTATGTTTGTTAAGGCAAGCAGCACAAATGTTTTTAAGTGCCGTGCAATTGTCTTTAGGGGAAAGCACAAAGCTGTGAAGGATTCCAGACCATATGGGAAGCGGTAGAATAGGAAAGAGCCATCTGCAATGGAAACAGCCTGTGTAATTCAAAACAAGAAATAGGGCAAAGTGAGGCAGGAAGGGGAGAGTAGATGTAGAAGTCTTCTTTTTCATGCACTGTTCTCAGGGGTATCTCAAGCAAGATACAGGACTGGGAATGAAGAGGAAGCGCAGTTTTAGATCAGCTTGGAATAAGCTCCTCAGGAGAGGAATGGTGAGGGCTTAAGAGTTGGTATGATGGTGTCCTGCCCAGGCAGTGTGGAGCTTTGCAGTGGATTGAAGATAAAATTGATGTATGCAGGAAGAATTACAGAAATAAAAAAGTGGATTTAAAAGTTGTCTTATCTGGCTCATGGCTGTGTTACGGGATGGCAGTGGAGCAGGAGCACAGTGCATAATGAAGAACAAGGTGCTACAGCTTCATAGTCCATCTGCAACTACTGTACTCTAGGGTTAGGAGCACCTCAGAAAGTTATTAGCAGGGTGTGGCTGAAACTGTCTTCTGAAGGTGTCTAACTTCATTTATAATTCACTGAAGTGAGAAATACGAGTGAGTTTTCCTTTGCTGAAAAGGTTTTTAGCAGTGAAACTGAGAGCTGAGGCTGAGGAGATGGACCGAGAGCTGAGAATTGCTTGTTTGCTGAAGTGCTTATAAAAGATGCAGGATGAAGAGCAGCCAAGAGGCCCTGCCAGGCGGGAAGAAGCTGTTACTGCCTCTAACACTTGTTTTCCTGCAACAGGGAGAATTGAGTAGAAAAAACTCTGAAAGTATGTCCGCCAAAAGCCAAAGGTAACCAGAGACACCCCTAACAGTACCTCAAATCCTCAATACTGTTCCCTACATTGTGGTGTAAACAATTGTTATCCATAGCAACTGCAGCAACATGTTACGTGTGTCTCCGCTTAGACAGTGGTGAAATGGCAGAGTGGACGGGGGAATAAAGTGTTTCTCAACAGCAGCCAGATTTTCCAGCTTAATCCTTGTAACATTTCCATGAAACAAGTGGTTGTTATTGGGGTTTTTGCTTTGATTGCACCATGGGAGGAGCTTGAGGGCAGCTGAGAAGTTTCTGTTCTCTTTTGGAATGTAGGAATATGCAACTACTGAGAGAAAAGGAAAGAAACACATAAAGGTCCAGCTGAGAAAAGTGTTCTCAGACATTCTCTGGAGACGATCTGTGGCTGTGTCAGTCCACAGCCACATCTGCTCTGTTTGATCTGCATCTTCACGTTTTCTGGTGGAACATGTTCAAAGCCTTTTATTCCTCTGACCCTTCTTGGCTGGGGTGATTTCATTTCCACAAGTGAAATCAGAGAAAGCAGGCTGTATGATCCACAACCAGTTTTCAGCAGGTTTTCTTTGTACGGATGGTTTCAATAGCATTCCTGGCTATGAAATAAAAGGTAAAAAGTCTCTGGGGTCTGAATGATCCTTTCAAGGAATGTATGCTGAGAGAAGTAAAAAAGGTCCAGTAGCCTTGTTGTGTTCAGTCCAGATATTTCCTAGGCAAAGCCAGTGAGCCAGGCTGTCAAGCCTTGTTCTCTTCTGTGTGCCTGAAGGTCCCCTAGTTCAATGTCACAAGCTGATGAGGTAAGGACTCTTTACCAAGATTTAATTTTCAATGACTTTGAAGTGTCCCACTGCGCTGGTGTCATCAGTTATCTGCTGATGCATTGCTTTGTGATGGGATTCGGTTCTTTTGAAGTCAGCTAGGGTTCAAAAATTGTTCATGCTTTTTTGGTTGCAAGTATGGTATCATTGACTATTGTTGCGTGCCAAGTTCAGGAGCAATTGCCACAATAGCCTGGGTGACTTTTAATTGAATAGATGGTCTTTAGATTCATCACGTTTTCAGGATCCCTACTTCTCAGTGCTGAGTTATTTTGTCTTTTCTCCCAACAAATTCCTTAGGGAATTTCAGTCCTGATGAAGTGTCTGAAAAGTCTACTAATATGCAACAACTTTCACCCTGTAAGGGTGTGACTGTTCTCATGAATGTCAGCTCACAGGACGTTGTCATTAAACATAGGGAGTCATGACATTTCAATCAACAGTCTAGCTTTCATGCTGCATCTAGATTGTGCTGCAGATTTAGGGAACAGCTCCAAGCCCAGGGTTTCTGGTCCTTCTACTTAGAAGGACTGAATTTCGTTCTGTATTCATAATGGAAATCCAGTGATGGAACATCTGGAAAGTGATAATGTGTGTGCTGTGCTCCTCTCAACAGTTTGCCTGCTGAACTGCTGATACCTCTAGCTGTGAACTAACATTTTAAATGGTTAAATGGCTAGCAGGACTAGCCTGGATCATACTTTGTATGGCTCCTTGCAGTGCCTCTGGCAGGTTTTTGTTGTTTGATTTTGTTCATTATTGTTGTCAGTCTTTTACATTATATGATTTAGAAAGCCTCTTTCCCCTCTCACAGCACTCCTTTCCCTACCAATGTAAAAAAGCCCACTTGCCTCACAAGATTGTGAAATTTGCTTGCATTTGTGTTGACATTTTTTCCTAAATTCAGTAAATTTCAAGATGTATGGAGATTTCTTCACATAAAGCCAAAATTCCCAATGTTAATGGCTTCCAGTTGCTCTGAAAAGTTGCTTTTTGTTTTCCAGCCTACAAGAACATCATCAGAAAGCATTTATTCCAGACCAGGTTCCAGTATACCTGGCTCTCCAGGCCACACTATCTATGTAAGTATTCCTTCTGATGAATAAGCTGCTGATCCTTTATTTGCATATGAAATACCCTGTGCTGAAATAAGTGACTTTTATACTGATGCTGATGACTTTTTTCTAGTGGTTAAGTAGAAATATACGATAAATCTCTTGAAGTCACTTGGTGATGTGAAGAGGGACAGAAGGCAGTATAGGTCATTTGCCATTTTTAGGGGCTATGTGAGCAGATCCTGTGCTCCTCGACATGCAGATCTTGAGAGAGCTGCTGTCTGCAGCTGCAGGATGTGGGAGGAGGGTCAGTACAATAAAGGAAGCCTGGCTGATACAACACCTTCCGTTTCAGAAGTCAGATGTTTTGGTTGTGGAAGGAAAGGGGGCTTTTATTCAAGAAAAAGAATTATATTAAGCATCCTTCTTTTACTAAACTAACAGTGCTGAAAGTACAAAGCTATTGATAGGCTATTTTGTTTGTGGTTACCTGGGATGCAGGCTTTAATGTGATTCCTCAAGTAACCAAGCCTCCTCTTTCATTATTTTAGAGGCTTTCTTCCCCTTCTTGGCCTCATTATTGGTAACTTTTGAACCCACAAGACCTTAGGTATTTAAAGTGCAAATACATATTAGCAGGAGGTTAGCCCAAAATTTTGAAAGGAATAACATTTTCCTCTTCTTTCATTCCATTTTTCCCAGCCTTTCAGTGTAGTGAATGTCAGTACACTTTTTTCTCTTGGCAGAGAAGTTCACAGGCTGTAGTAACCCAGCTCTAAGGAGGAAGAACATCCATTCAAATGGAATTGGGCAGAACAGCTCAGCCTCTTCTTAAACTTGCTGTATTTCTGTGCATATAACCCACACTTCCAAAACCTCACATCTGTTTAAGAGCCCTCTTCCTCAAAAATCAACATAACCTTTGTCCTCATATAAAACATGCTCTCAGATAAGCTGCACAAACCCAAGGCAGAAGTGGAAGGTAACAGCTAAGGAAGAAAATCACAGAAAGGCAGGTTAGTGAGGATCAGTCCCCATGAGAGTAGCAAACATGAAGGTGGGAAAAGGAGGCAGACTACAGGGCAGACTTTCTTTTCTGTTACCTATGTGTAATGCTGGATCACTGATTTTATAGGTCACCTTAAGATTATATAGGTGAAAATGTAGTGTAAGGCACATATATTTGTCACTTACATGTATAATAATGCAGAAAAATTACAAAAATTACAAATGTTAGGTCCTGAGTTTGAATTTAATACTGGTTCTTCAGACCATTTCAACAGCAATGAATGTTAGCTGATACATTAAAAATGTTCACACTGCAGGCATCAAAACACAGAGCATGTCCTGGAGAACTGCCATTCTGCTGATAATATCACCTTCGTAAGCTGCAGCTTATGAAATTTAACTGCTGCTCAACAGCACAGGCTGTAGGGCAACATGGTGACCTCAACCAGGGGCTACAAAAATATCTATGGTGATTTATATTGGATTAAGAATATCCAGACATATTTGCAGCTCATTAGCAGGCTGTGGTAAAAATAACACAGAAATAATATACATTAATATACCTGCAGGTTTTAAGGATTATATCGGTTTAAGGTATTTTGTTTTATCTGGTGAGTAAAACCAGAACAGATTTGAAGCTGTTTTTAGAAAGTGAATTTCCTATTTCAAAACTTACTTCTAACCTCAAAATGGTTTGTATTGTTTCTAATTTATGGCATTGCTTAAGAATGAGAACCAGTGGTTGTTAGGATTGCCTGGGGAAGCAGATGATCTTCAATCTGAAAACGCTAGGTGCTAGCAGTACTCAGGAAGAAAGGAACTGAATGTGAGTGGAAACGGATCAGACTTGTTTCCTTGTGTAGCCTCCTATGAATAAATAATTTGTTTAGCAGAAGGCTTGAAACCCAACTTAAATATTCACTTTCAGTTTTAATTCAGTTTTAATCATCAACTATATTTCTGTAGGTAGGTAAAAATGTATGGTGTTGGGTTGTGGTTTTTTTAAGTCTTCTTTGAAGTCAGGAAGATATTAGTTATCTATACTGTATGTACGGCCTCTTTCTAGCTCCTTCTAATGGGTGCAGCTGTCTTCGGAAATGATTTCGTACTTCATACTAGTTAAAACTTTCATACTAGTTTTAACTAGTCAAGAGCTCCTTGCAGTTGTAGTGGCAAAAATAGTCAATGTTTGTACTATATATGGTATGCAGTTAGTAAGCAATATATGCCTTAGTCAGAAGCTTGGGTATAGGTTGAGTGATGAGTACAGTATAATAATTAGACTTTGGAGTTTGGATACCCAGTCCTGCCAAATAGTCCTGCTTGCCTTTTGGTTTCCTTGTAATACATTGTGTTTTCTTTTATATTTACAGATATAAGTTGAATTTCTGTCTGTGGTCTTGTGCATGGAATCCTCTTGTAATGTCTGTAATCTGCAAACTAAGTTGATGTTATTACACATTTTACATATGGGAAAACAAGAGCAGAAAGGTGAAAATACTTGCCTGAGGCCACAAAATGAATCCTTCTCAGCGCTGAAGCTTTCAGCTTGCTACTGGGGATAAGAAACTTTTGTCTTACATCTTTATAAGCCATGCTCTTTCTTTCCTAAACTGAGAAAACACTGTGTGCTTTTGCAGAGGAGGCCTGCTGGAGAAGAACAAGAAGCAATCCCTTTGCATCTAGAGTGCCAAAAAGGGTTTTCCATAGCAACAGTGTGACAACAAATACACAGAAATCATAAATTGTGTAGAATAGAAATTACCAGTGCATTTGTGTAAGTTAATTTATCTTCTGTCTTTGACCTTCAGGCAAAAGTAGACAATGAAATCCTTGATTACAAGGATTTAGCAGCCATTCCCAAAGTCAAGGCCATTTATGACATTGAACGTCCAGACCTAATTACATATGAGCCATTCTACTCTTCCGCCTACGAGGACAGACAGGAGAGACAGAGTCTTGGAGAGGTAATGAACCAACACACAACTCATTCTGCTGTATGCTTTATTCAAAGCCTGCTTCGCTTCTATCCTCTTCTGAAACAGTTTCTAATTGACACTCCTGGATATTGTTGCTGCTGTTCAAGTGCTTTTTGTCTGCTTGATCTGGGTTAAATGGGAACCATCGTGATGATGCCTCATTTGCAAAACCGCACAATTAAACATACAATTAAACACCTACATTAACACCAGCCACTGGCAGAAGAATGGAAGGGAGGAGATTTGCAAACTGGCTGTGTGTGTAGCTCGCACGGATAGCTGAGTCTTTGGGTACAGCAAAACCCAGAACATGAGGCAAAAGCCAACATGGTGTCATGCTGTGAAGCACCAATATTCACAGCAGATTATGAGGAATACCTTCGTATTCTGTGGCAGTAAAAGGATTAAGAGCAGCGGGATGCTTTCTCACATATTGAAGGGAAATGTGTTTCCAGAGCACTTTGCCAGACTGGATAAAATCTGAACTAGGTCAGGACGAAGTGCTTCTCCACCTGGGAAAGCCAGGTTAGTTATGGAAATAGTTGCCTCACATTTTCAAGTGCTGACATTTAGGAAGGATTCTTGCATCCTGCAGTGACAGAAAAAACATACCCAAATGTGTATTTAAATGTATCTTTCAGGTTGTAGGATCCCTCTGTTTTCTCAGGTGAACTTCCATAGCTGCAGTGACTTATTTACATGGTTCCATTGAAGACTGTGAAGCAGGTTTTGTCATGTAATACCATCTGACTGTAAATCACACTTCTTGAATTTAAATCTAAATGGACATAGACATAGATTTACTTCCTTGCAATCTCGGTGATTTTACTGACTGTAACAGCAGCTGAAGATGAGCTGAGGAAAAAGGAAGTACGGTAAATCATCAAGGCACCGGTGGTCTGAAGATGCCCATATCAGTGACTGATAATCTGCTTTCTTAGCAAAGTGTTCTGCCCTCCTTCAGATTACAGCTGCCTCAGGTTTTCTTTGTTCTTTAATGGTTTATAGGCTTAGGCTTTTAAATTTTAACATGAGTTGGGAATTCAGGAGGCAGTTCAGCTCAGGGATAAAATAACAGATTAATAAGTCAGGATATTAGAGAATTTCCCCCCTCAGCTTTGTGGTGTTGGTGAATCTAGCTGGCATCTGCAGCAAAACCACTCTGAGATGCTTTGGTGACCTCTGACTAATTCCAGTAGGCTTGACCCATTCCACAAAATCCTCTACACACACAAGTCTCTTGTAAGTCACAGAGGAAGAGCTAATCTCTCCCAGAGAAGGTGAGCTCTATGTTGGAAGCTGTTGAAGCAGTATGGTGGAAGCTCTTTGCTGTTATGCTTGTTCTGGGGAGAAGCAAAAGCCTTTGGAGTTTTCTTATCCAGTATCGCCACCAGCATTAAATTTGATTGGTTTCTGGTGACTACAGAAATTTGTTGTGCAAACAGAAGGGTGCTCTCCTTTTCAGAAGATCTGGGGTTTCCACCCAACGCTACTGCTGACTTCTGTCACCTTGGGCAAGTTGCCTCACCTCTTTGTACCTGTTTCTCCTCCCTTCCCTTGCCCTAATGAGAACACGAGCCCAATGGGTTGGACTGATCTCTTTGTGTTTGTCTTGTGATAATAGAGTAACAACAATGTTGGAACATCATACATCAGTCACCATCATCTTTGAAAAGCAAAGTGACGTGTTTAGTCATGGCAGGGATTTCTAGACTTTGAGTGATTTAACCTGCAGTCTCCTTGTAAAGTGCATGTAGTTGGTGGTGTAAAATAAAAAGGGACCTTGACATTAAGCTTGTACACTAGAAATGCCCTTCATCATGACTTAAAACCAGAAAATATTGCCAAACTCAGCTAAGAAAGATATCTGGGTGTACAAGGGATATATGCCACCAAAATTAATGGAGACAAACCTTAATTACAGGGAATGGGCTATAGGAAAATTACATGTCTTAGACACAGAAAGTGAGAAGACACAGCATGAGACTTTTTTCTTCACTGCAGTGGAGGGTAAATGCTCTGTAGAGTTTTTCACTCGTCATCTCCCTTGCTCAGTTAAATCCCTATCTTGTTTGCCTGGAAGTCTGTGGTCAGAAACGTTTTCACATAGCACCCTCTAGTGAGACCAAGCGTTTTCTTGCAGACCTGCTAGCAGTTAGTAAGGAAGAGAAAGGGAGCTCATGGAGAGGTGGGTTATCTTCAGATAGAAAGGATATGCAGAGATATAAAATGAGATCTGTAAGTAGATTTTCTGCTAGTGAGGCTGGTCATTAATGTGGTGGTATCATTTCCAGACGCTATCAGTTACTCAGGTTCTTCTGCCCTGCTACCAGCAGCCTCACTAGCGCTGAAATAGTCTCCTTTTCAGCTCTGACTTTTGTTGCAGAAATCCTGAGAGAAGCAGCATTTTACCTGCGTGTCCTCTGTTTTTAGTATGCTGTGTGTTGAAAACACTGAATGTCAGTAAATGAGAAAAGGATTTTTTCTAATGTGACAGATGTTTCCACATGGAGCAGGCATCCTACCTGGTACTGCAGTAAAAAGGCAGTTAAAATGAGCTTGGTGCAGAACGTCAGAACTGGTGTTATAAAATGACACCTGTCAAAGCTTACAGAAACTCCCCAGAACACAGAACAACCTGTGTGACTTCAGGTATAGAGCAGCCCCTTAGAGCTCAAAGTGATAGAGCCTCTTGCAGTGTCTGAAGGTTTTACTGCCGATTTGGTAAGGAATGGTTCTCTACCCAGTCTGCTTTTCCTCTCCCCTTCTGTTTTCCTCTCTCTTTCTCTTTTCTTCTTCCCTTCTCCTTTCCCCTTTTCTTCTCTCCCTTGCCCTTCTCTCCCTTTCATTTGGAGGCCTCCCTCTGTATTGCCTCTGCCTTACAATTCTGGAGCTGAGCTATTTCTTCTCAGTTGACTTCACAGTGTATTTCAAACTGACTAATGTAGACTTCTGTGATACAGCAGGTTTTAAAAGACCTCATAAGCCCTGAAGAACCAAGCATTCCATGGCAGACTCAGAGTCTGAGATATGGCAGTTCACCTGTGCATGATAGAACACCAAGCTGGCTCCAGAGCATGATTCCATTTCCCAAAAATCTGATGATGTCAGATCGGTGTTGGAGTAAAAAATACGTGAAATGTTGGTTGTGGATTCAACATATTACTTCCTGGGCTGCCTTCCCACTGTTAGATTCCTGAGAGTACCTTTTACAGTACTGATTACCTTAGCATCTGGGCAACCACAGCAGATTATGGAAACTTGCTTACTTACAGTAACACATAAATGACTACCAGATAAATGTGAGAATGCCCATCACAAGATATGCTCTCTTCATTCATGTTGAAAGGTTTAGATTAGTGGTCAGTCTTTTTGGAGAATGATGCTACAATGTGTTTCAGTGAAGCAGAGTTATTTATATGCTGCTATGCTATACTATTTCATTATAGATCTAACTTGTGCAGTTATAAGGAGGAAGTTCTTTGCTGTGAGGGTGGTGAGGCACTGGAATGGGTTCCCCAAAGAAGTGGTAAATGCTCCATCCCTGACAGTGTTCAAGGCCAGGTTGGACAGAGCCTAGGGTGACATAGTCTAGGGTGAAGTTCCTCTGCCCATGGCAGGGGGTTGGAACTAGATGATCTTGGGGTCCTTTCCAGCCCAGACCATTCTGTGATGCTGATTCAAGGCTTTGATGGAGAGTAAGAAGGACAGTCTGTAAAAAGCTGTATGAAACTTGCTGAAAAGGAAATGTTCTGTACCCAAACAAAAAAATGTCAGTCCTTTGGAATCTTTCCATTCACAGTGTCACCAGCTCCATGGGAGTTAATGGTGTCTCAGTGCAAAATGTGTAGCTGCTGTTGTATGTTATTGTAGCAGTTAGACCAGAATCAGCAGTTTTCCTTCCAAGACATTATCTTAATTGTTCTGTAGTGATTGTAGTCTCATTTAAAAGCATAATCTCTTGCCCAGTTTTTTATGGCAATTAAATAATATTGAAGTTTAATGCATAAAGAAAATAATTAAATCCTGATCTTCCAGCTTCAAAATGTCTTGTGATTAAAGGGCAAATATCATTGCCTTTATTCTTGTTTGTACCATCAACATAATCCTGTTTCACTTCTAAAGGTATTTCTTGCCTTAGTTTCCCTATCTGTGTAATAAAAACTTTTCATAATATTGTGCATATTTCTGCCCACTGGCCTTGGCACAGTTCTTTCATTGTAATCGCTGCCTGTTCTCCTCATGTAACCATGGTAGAACACAGATTTAAAGGAGGTCATATCAAAGAAATGCTGATGACGGTTACGTGCTCCTCTGCATGGGTATGAAATGTAAAGCCTTGGGGAAAAGCACATTGTAGCCAGAGTATGTGTGTTGGAGGAAGAGCATGCTTCATCCTGGAAGTTACTCTCTGTTCCCGATTTTCCATGCAAAGCTCTGAGTTAAGATTATTTACTTTTGATTTCCACTTTAAGGATTTCTTCGTAACAGGCATGGTTATTACATTAATAACCCTTTCTGATTTTGATCTTTATGTCTGTGTTTTAATTACCACAATGATTAGATGACTGAGATGATGCTTCATAATATTTGACTGAATTAATAACGCTTATAAAGATTCTCCCAGAAACTTTAATTGCTTCAGTGATTGATGGACCAGTTCCTGGGCGAGGTGGAAAAAGCAAGTTCCAGCACTGCAGTGGCCTCAGTAATTTCTGTATTACCACTTTACATAGCCATATATAATATTTGCAGCAATATTTAGATTACCATTTTCTGGCCCAGAACATGTAATGATGATTTAGTAACCTTATTTTTATGTCTTTGCAGTCTCCAAGGACATTATCACCTACCCCTTCCGCAGAAGTAAGTTTGGTGGAACTTTTGGGGGCAATATCTTGCTGTGATTAGAATTACTCCAGCAAATGCAGGTGTTGATTTTGGTATTGATCTGATCCATGTGTTTCTGAAGATTGAAACTTAACAAAAATGAGTTTTAAAAAGAAAACATTACATTCTTATTGACAGATTGTACATAAAATGTGGCTTTTGCGCCTACTCATTTATTGCAGAGTCATCTGTCCAGCAGAGGTCACTTCTTGTGCATTCATCCTTGAGGCACAGGCGGACTTGGATCTCAGAAGCTAAAATGCTGCTTTAAGCATCTATATAATAAGCCATGTTAACTACTAAAGCATTTGCAGCTTTGTCTTGCAGAAGGCATAGCTATGGTTTGGTTTGGTTCTGCTTTACCATAGGAGTTAATTTGAAAATCACAAAAACATGAAACATTTGGAAAGTTGATTGTCAGAATACAGTAGATGCCACTGCAGTCATTATCATTTTGAAGGTGGGGAGTGTTGCTTGTTTGCAACATAGAAGTTATAGTGATTGCTGCATGTTAAAAAAGTGACCTTGAAATCTCTTGTAACTCTTGATGCATTGACATCAGTTCTGGCCCTGTTGTCTTGGTTTGGTTTGCTTCATAGGGTTTTGGTGGGCTGGGGAAGGGTGGGTTTGTTTGGTTTGGGGATTTTGTTTCTTTTTATTGGCTTTTTCCCAGGAAAGCAAGTAAATTGAATTTTGCTATACAAGAAGGTGTCGTTTTCAGACACAAGGGGGATCTAGTTTGGATATTAAGCACCTTTTGATGTAGCTATTTGAGGCACATGGTAAGTTAAGCCACAGAGAGCTCTGTGCTGCAATGACTGAATTCTTGCTGGTTTCCAAGTCAGCTAGCTGAAGGCCAGCTCATGTATCTTGTGCAGTATGCTGCAGGATAGACATAACGATGAAGGCAGCTTCCCTCATGGAGTCATAGGAATGTGGGCAAATCTGGAATTATATAGAATTTCATAGGAATTACAGGTGGAGACAGAACCTTCCAAGACTGAATTCTGACTCAGACTGTAACAATGGATTGGAGTCTTTGGAACAGCTCATAGGAGAACACTCATAATGAAGGAGGTTGAGAGCTGAAGGGATACTGTTATTTCTGTAGCTCCTGCTGGTGTCTTCAGATCTGTGAAAGTTAAGTGCAGCTAAAACTGTGTCACGTGCATTTCCATTGATTAGTGAATGCTTCTGTTCTGCAGGGTTATCAAGATGTTCGGGATCGCATGATTCACAGGTCTACTAGTCAGGGCTCCATCAATTCTCCCGTGTACAGTCGTCATAGCTACACACCCACCATGTCACGTTCTCCTCAGCACTTCCACAGACCTGGTAAGGGCAGCTGCATTACAAGTATTTGTAAGACTATTGTTTCTTCATTATGTCACTGAGTGGCACAGCAAAGCACTTATTTCTCTTAACAGGATTGAAACATTGATGAATATTTTAATATTGCCTTTTCTGCCTGGTTTTTAGTTCTTTATAGATGCAGTCTTTTGCACAGGGCTGATGAGTGTTTCTTACAAATATGGATCTTCTGGTTTTGTTTCTGATTCATTATTTAACAGTCTATGTTTCTGAAAGCAATAATTCACAGTAGTGAACCACAAACTTCATTCTGGAATTTGGGAAAAGTGTATCACATACTGGAGAAAAAAAAAAAAAGTTATGGCTTGACTGTATAGAAGTCAGCAATGTAGGATTCCTCCCTCCTAAAAAAACAATTCACTTAAAGCTTGGTGCAGCCATGGGATCTCAGATTCAGCAGCAAAACCCCCAGATATCCTAAATTGATAGTCATTTTTAAAACAGCCTCATAAGTAGATTTCTTAATTCCATGGGCAATTGCCTGGGAACATTTAAAACCACAAACTTCGTTTACTGGTTTAGCAGTCCCCTACAAGTTGTATGTAAAATGTTTAAGATGTGCATGTCGTTCAGGTTCCCAGTGCATTCAAAATTGCTGCTTGTATGTATAAAAGCAAGATATGATAGTGAAGTGCTCATCCACACCCAAAATGCATAAAAGTGTATCTCTCAATGCTATTCATTGAAGATTTCTCAAGACTAATTTTATTGTATACTGTAGTGAATTAAACCTTTGTGATCTGTTTTTAAGTTAAGTGACACAATCATGCGGTTTCATCTTCCTTGGTGATTACAGCTGAGAGGTTGGGATGCCAAAAGCCCATTTACAACATCTGCATTTTTAAGATTAAAGATTTATAATAGAGCCACCACTGTGGAACTTGAATGCTGTAGCCATTTCCTAGTGGGGGTGGGCTGAAAGCAGCTGATTGTGTCTGTCAGTGAATGCCTTATTTAAAGGACCCAAGGGAGGTGGGACAGAAGCAAATTGTGTCTGATACTTGGTGCTGACAGCATGACTCTGTGTTAAGATGACATTACAACTGAAACCGAAAGAGATTTAAAAGCATGAAAAAGCTGCAAACTTCTGTGTTTTGATTCTTGAAGTTCTGAGGGGATTTTTACATTTGTATCAGTGTTTTCAGGGATATGAACAAATCCAGGCCCTATTCCAGACTTTACTGTGATTGAGTTTTACTGTCTGCTTTCAGTCAAGGACCTTCCCCAGAAGCAGTCTCTGTTTATGTATCTCTTTGTGATGGGTGGATGGGCTCAAGCCAGAGCTTGGATCCAAGTATCAAGTCTTCAGAAGTTCACAGCCTGAGGGGTTTTCTGAGCAGATATTTGTCCAAACTTACCTCTGTTCAGATGATCTCATCTTTGGCTCACCTGTTTCTGTTCCTCATATGATACAGAAACTATTCTAGCGAATGCATCATTTTGATCTTTGCTACCCTGCTTTGGGGGAATTGTTAATGCTGCCTTGTAATTTTCCTACAGTAATTATTTATGTTGAATAGCAGCACATGTGTATTTACCATTTTTCTCCTAATGCCACTTCCTATCCCCATGTGATTTGCAAGAATAATTTCTCTCTGAGTCAACCCAGTGGCCCCAGATAACTTCTCTTGGGCTCCCGGCTAGCCCTTGAGAAAGAAGTGAACTGCTGCATTGACGTTGGCAGCATAAGGTTCTTCAAAATTTGAAGTGCTATGAGTTCTGAAAAAGTTTGCAGCCTTTTCCTCCTGCAGTGCCCTAGCTGACGTTGACAGCAATTTTGGAATGCCTTAAACCAACAGAAAACAGCTTGCATGCCTCTTGACTGACCCTTGTTGGTCAGGCACTTTTCAAAACAGCTGCTTTCCTAACTAATAGAGCGTCAGTGTTTGTGATGTTTGCATGCTGGTAGCAGGCTACATTTTGATAACAAGGCATAGATCAGAAGCTCATTAAGCCAGTAAATGTGATGCTAAATTAGTGATGCAGCTCAAATCTGAGCCTCTCTTCTAATACCTTCTGTAATTTTGTCGAACATTTATGAACCCTTCAGTACGTCTTTAACCTTTATTTTTTTTCTCCTTCCTTCTTCCTTCAGAATCCTAATTGCTCAATGCCTTTTTTTTCTCTTCCTTTGAAGCCTCCTTCCCTGCCTTTCTCTTATTGTTTTTCTTTGTTTTCATTTTGTTCTGCCCCCTGATTCCTTGCTGCCGCAGAGCTGCTCTCTACTGGTGTGCAGCGGTTGTCATACCTGCGCACTAGCAGTCTCAGCTCCACGCACCATGACTCCCGCCCTAACTCCCCCTTCCGACACCACTTCATTCCCCATGTCAAAGGTAAGGAGCCAGGCATCTCCAGGGAGTACCCTCCAGGCTGGAGATTTATTAGCATTCTCTCAAAGCTAATAAGGTGTATCTCTGTAAGGTTGCCAAAGCATGCTTCGAAATGTGCTGTTACACCAAAAACGGCATTAGAATAGACATAATATCCTTTATCAGAGGAAATATGTCATTTCTAAGGGCCCTAGCTGAAGAGTCATCAAGCAATTACCTATTCAAAATATACAGGAAAGCATTATCATTTCCTGTTTAACACCTAGATGTGCCTAATTTAGCGTTTTTCTGAAGCAGTCCATAACAATCACTCCAGCAGTTAGCACAGCTGATTTCAGTGTTATCTCCACATTCTTAAACAAGCCTTTAAAAAATTTACTGCAGATATTGCTGAATGAGAGGAAGGTGATCAAAACTATGGAGAAGAAAAAAAAGATCAATGGCAACAAGGAAGTTAATCACTGTTAATCATATTGGCAAACATTAGGTCCCTACAAAATAAAATAGTATCTCTGGGCCTCTCCTCAACTAGTGAGAATCAGCAGACTCTGCTGAAGGCAGTAGAGTTGCAGGGATTTACACTACATGAGGATATGGCTATTTTTCTTTTTCAGTCTTATTTTCCATGGTTTGATTTGGGGGAAGGTGGTTCTTTGTGTCCATTCAAGGAGCTCATTCAGCTCCATAAGTTTTTAGTTTTGTTTCTTGCTTTCTGTGAATGTGGTTATACATCTATTGCAGCACTCTCTGGCTGTGCCTTCTCTTCTACTGGAGGAGAAGGTCATGGCTCCTACCATCTACAAGAGCTCTAAAAGAGGCAGTTAAGTAAGTTGAGCATAGATTCCATTCTGGCACCTCTGAATAATGTAGGTAATCATAAAAACTAGAGATGATGAAAAGCTGTTGCAAGGGAGTTGTTGCCATGAACTTTCAAGAAATGCTAATAGATCTCAATGTTATAGCTCTTCAAGCGTTTAGGTCACTATTATTAATTTTACCCTTGCCTTTCCTAAGATGATTTTTGTTAATATGCACTTTCAATTTTCCTGTTATGTCACTATAAAAGAAAAATCTCACTTAGCTTAAAAGATTGGGACCCTTAAAAATAAATGCATTGCTCATTTCAGCATGCAGTTAGTTCATAATCCTTGCAAGTTCAACATTTCTTTGCTGAAAATTCAAATTAATGCTTACACTCTTTCAAGTGGCATTTTCATTCTTTTTCTGTTGAGAAAATAGCTCCTTCAACAGATAAATTGGAAGAACTATTGGAAATCCATGCCTATTGTTTTCAGATTTCAAAGCATTACCTGGCGTGTAGATTAGGTGTGTATCTCAGCAGTGCAAAAGGCCAAGTGGGATTACAAGCAGCGCTGTAGGCAGAGGGGTGGGTATGGTTCTTATCAGTGAAACATTGTAAGAATCCACGATTTTCTGACAATTTTACATGAAGGTCTGAAGCCTGGACAGGATTTATGTGTTTAACTCAGCAAAGCTCCTGAAAGCTCAAGTTCATATTGCTGTGACAGTGTACACCATCTGAGGATATTGTATATTTCAGTAGGGGCAAGTAGCAGGTACCCACATCTTGTAATTCACATGGCTGAACTGAAAGAATAGTCTTTTAATAGCTGCTTGAGAGAAAGAAACATCTTCTTAAGGTGACGTAAGTTTATGCTTAGGTTAATATGGTGGGAATATGCACTTTTTTCCTCCCTGTGGAGGAAGGTGTCTACTCAAAACAACCCTCAAAAATACACTTTTGAGTTTCAGCTCAACACTGCAAGCTGAGTTCCCTCAGAGCACTGAGCCAAACACACGTTTATAAAACCTAACACAGATAAAGTAATTTGGGGTATTTTAGGTAATGATCTGAAAGAAAACATGAAATAGTATCACAGAATTCCCTGATGAAGTTCAGACTGGGGCAGTAGTACTCAATGAAGAACACGAGCAAGAGTCTTCTCTGTAAACAGTGTAGCCAACTGTAAGCCATGCTTTGAAATGGTGTTAATTCTGAAGAAGATTTGACATTTCTGTGTGTTCTAGGGAATCAGAGCCCCATGATTTTATGTGAAATGAGGACTATAGCACTGTCTGAGGTTAATTAGATGTGACAGATACAGGGCCAAATGTAAAGAACTTCGAGGAGTGAAGGGGCTAAATATACTTCAGGAAGTCTTAGTGAGAGTGTGCTGATGTGACATGTATGTTGAGAGAGCTGGAAGACAGTATAATATACATAAACTTAGACTTCATGAGATTAATCTCATTTGGAGTCTCAATTGAATTTGGTCTTGTCTCAATAAAGTACTGTCTTTGCAATGAAAGAATCAAAACAAGTCTGTGAATGAACGAAACCCTGACCCTACTGAAATCAGAGACAAAACTCTTATTGAGAGCCAGGATTTCATCTCACATGCCTAGAATTTTTTGGAGGCATTCAAGAATATTGCAAAGCCCCCATAAGATTTTCATGCAAGAAGAGTTCTGAGTTCCAAAGTAATGTGTATTCCTCTGCTCACAAACCTTCCCATAAGGAATTTACCCACCTTCACAGTGAATTTGGGCCTTGACTTTCACAGGTTCCTCCTTTCCTTCCCTGAAGCAGGTCTCTGAAATCAAATGTTCTCACTGTGTGGTAACTATTAGCAGGGTTTTGTGGATGCAGCTGAAAGCTCTGCTCTGGAAAACAGCCATGCTTTCACTGTTTCATGACTTCCAGTTATGTGTAGGGAAATAAGGGCTGCACATCTGGACAGGCGATGAATGATAGTTGGACAAAACATGAATAGGACCAAGGTTCCAGGTGCTGTTGAGCTATTTTCCTGTCTGTTCAGAAGTAAAGCAACTAAACTGCAGCTTCACAGAAGTCTCAGTGTTGGGTTGCTTATGGGGTTTCTGGCCTGATTCTGTGAACTTAGCTTGTGAATTGCACAGTGAGCCCAGAGGTGAATGCTTCAGAAGGCAGCAGGAACCTGCATTACCCTGTGCTGCGTGTAGGCAAGCAATTGTATTCCTGACTGCTAGGGGAACCTGCCTGACAAATTGAGCTATAGGAAATGGGAACTACCTCATGGAGCAAACAGAATGAAAGGAAAAAAGCCTCTAAATTTCAGTTCTGAGGCTGCTGTACTCAGGTGATTGATTTTTATGCTTCAACTTATTCCAGTCTCTCTTAACATCCCCCAGCACCTACACAGATACTGTTCAACTTCATGCCAGTGGTGTGAAAACTGCTTTTTCCTAGTGTTGGCAAACTGGAGTGCTCTTGTTGCTTAGTGGAGTTACCACTTAACACTAGTTACGGCTTATCTGAGATAGTAAAGAGACTTTCCTGTGCAGGCACAGCAAGAAACCCACATTCAGAGCATCCACAGTCCCTACTTTCATGTAAAGATGGAAGCAGGCTGTCCGTGAGGCCTTGGGAGGCAGGTCCAGGCAGGTTAGCAGCTCTGCTTTCCTGTGTGCATATGCACGTTCCACAGATGTTGGCACTGCTTTCATAAATTGTAGGTAATTTTACCGTTGCATCTGAAGCACTTAAGCTTCGTTATAAGAGCGGGCTCCTCAGGGATGATCTAATGAGAATGTAAGTAGATGTACCATTCCCTCTTGCAGTGGTTGGAGGTAATGAGACTGCCATCCTAGAAAGTGTAGAGGAGAGTCATTTGTCAGTACTAGTAGGAGTCATTATGAAGAGAGAGATTGCACAGGAACCCCAGGAAATAAAAGCCAACAGAGCCATCTGTGAAGCATCATGTGCAGGATGATACCATGCTAATTGTGTGCCTGTTACTGTGTGGATTATTTAACATTACCAGTTCTCTCTAAAGAAATTATCTGTGTACCTGATACAAGATTAGCCAGCAAGCAGTTATGGATGTGAGCATGCTCATGCTTTGTTTAGTGTATGTCTAGTTGAGATAGAGGATGGTATAAGAAGGGTTTCTTCCCTGTATTTGTAGTGTTGGTGTGGAAGCATTGTAAATGAAACATGCCTACATTTTGACTGTCAGTTCCCAGCAGGTAAAATGCACTTGTGACTCCTCAATTGTGACCAGTCCACATGTCAAAAAATCCCTTTTGATTCTTCTCTTTCATTGAATATACTAATTGCTAATGGAAGCAGAAAGAATGTCTCTATAAAGATTATTAATTTTAGAATTTACTGTATCTCAAAGCCACCTCAATATTGATGAGATTTTTTTTTTTCCCCGCATAAAAGAATGAGTTTGCTGAAAATTAACTCCCAATTTCTCAATAGAAACAAAATCAGCTTAACCAGGTTAGATGTTTCACCATCACAGTATCTCAACAGTTGGACAAGTAGAACACAATATTGAAACTGATAAGTGAAGGACCATAGGTTGAGATATAACAAAACTGTTTTAACTGATCATTCATACTGCTTTTCAGAGTTAGTGAACCTACCAAATACTGTAACCTGGCCAGAAGCTCAGCATCACTGCACCCAGCATAGCTACTGCTGAATGAAGAGGTGCATTGCTGCGCCCACAATAGAAAACCACCATAAACTCATACGGTTTAGGGCTAAAATACCCAAGTGGTAAATACAGAATTTTGCATGTGCATTCTTCTGGATAAATTTTGTACAGTCAACCCCCTGAACTGTGTATGTGGTTTTTAAAACATGTATGTGCTGATGGATTAACTTGTATATTGGCAGAAGCCTCTAGCACATCTCTCTCAGCAAGGTTTGCAAAGTGCATTTCCTTCCTTTTGGTGCCTTTTAGATTGGCAGATGACCATTCAAGTCAAGACTGTGCTGGTTTGGGCTGGAATAGTTAACTTTTTGTGTAAAGTGTGAAGAAAACTTTTCTCTCCTCACCAACCCACCCTAAATATAGAAATAAGAAATGTGCTGAGTCCAAAGTTTTGGATTTCTAATGGGCCATAGGAAACCTGTAGCTGGAAGAGGCCTGCAGTTTCTCTTTTGTTGTGTTTTATAGCCCTCCTGTACTTGCCCCGTTCTTCCCTCACCCCCTTTTTTTTTCCTTATCTGGCTTTGTTAATCACCTTTTCTAGGTTTTTTTAAAGCTTTTTTAATGCATACCTGAAAAACAAAAGGGGTTTGATGCTTCCCTACTTTTCACCATTGTAGGCACCCAGCCCCATGTTAAACAAGCACCCATGTGGATGGTTTTTGCTTGTGCAGATTTGCACTAGTGTGAAGAATGGCACAAAACAAAGGCAGCAACATTCTTTTATCTTTCACACACGTCATGGATTTGGTATCTGGCTGTTAAGTCTTGATACCAGCGTGGTTCTTTAACAGCCCTCTCGTCCTGACAGACATGGGAACTTTCAGGGCTATTGGATTGCAGTGGTGGATTGTTAGGAGGCAAAGAAATAGTCCTGGTAAGAGTAATCCTACAAATGTAACAAACCATGTGTGCAAAGTGGAACTGAGATTGTTAGGCATTCGATTCATATTTGATGATTCAGCAGTGCTGAAGTATTGTCGCCAGAGCCAAATTTGGCATTGACAGAGACTTGGGGTGGCACCAGCATAGAAACATAGAATGGTTAGGGTTGGAAAGGACTTCAAGATGTAGTTCCAACCCCACCAGATAGGCTGCATTGCTTTACAGATTATTTTGGCATATCAGAAATTTCCTACCGGAGAGCTATACCAATGAAAGAGTGTGTAAGGAACAGTTATAGCTTTTGATTGGGGCCAAGTGACCTACGAGCTATTTTCCATCTCTAGCTTCTGTATGCTTTTGGTTTAGGGAACTGTAGTAACTGCCAGCATCTGCTTCTATCTGCTTGGAAGTTGGTTTCATTTTGGGTTTGCATCTCAACTACTGTGCTCTGCGTCTGCACCTTTGACCTCCAAATAACAATCTCTGTACTAAATCATTGCTAAGTAACCTGCCATTCTTCTTTTCCATGCTGCCCATCTAATCACCAGCTACGAGCACCCAGCTCCTGCCTGCATGCCGTCAGAATGAGTCTGAGCTGCTCACGCCTCAACTCCAGCCTCAACATGAACTTTTGTCTCTGCAGGAATATCAGGGGTGGGAGGGAAAAACACCACCAGGGCTACTACCAGTTCTCGTTATTGTTTGTATTTATGGTTTTGGTTCAACTTCTTTTCTCCCCGGAGGTTTTGGTTCCACCAGTTTTGTTTGGGGTTGATTTGGATGGGTTTGCTTTTCTTTTTTGTCGCTCTCCCTTTTCTCATTTTGTTTTCTCCATTCTTTCATTGGAGGCAATGAGCCGTCCAGCGGTCGGAACTCCCCTGTCCCTTATCGGCCCGACAGCCGCCCTCTCACTCCAACTTACGCTCAGGCCCCTAAACATTTCCATGTTCCAGGTAGGAGCTGGCACTGTATGTGTCTCGGTGTCCTGTCACAGTGTAGAATGTAGCCTTTGTAACTTTTGTCTTGTCTCCATCGTTTCACACTGTTTACCGTGGTGTACACCCTCAGGGTTTGGAACTGCTCCTGGGCTTGCTGCAAGGAGTTAGTGAGTTAAAAAATGGGGTGGCTCACTGTGGTTTTGACCTGTTCTGTTGGTCGGTGTTTCGTTGTTAGAGCGCCTTGGTTCTCAGGGTGTATTGATGGCCTGTGAGCTAGAAATGAGCCATGTAAGGCTTGATTTTTCTCTCAGTTGTACCAGTTGAGCACTGGCATAACTCTGGTAACTTTGGAGGAGTTGGTTTTGATTCACCTGTAGAAACGAGTTGACCAGTGAGCCACTGCATATGTTGTTCATTCAGATTGTTGTGACTTGATTAGTCTTGAACCCAACAGTTCCAGTTTAGAGTTCCTTCTTTTAAAGCAGATGAGGATGTTTTTTGTTTTGTGCAATGGCTTGGTGTCCTTAGAAACCTGCAAATACACAGGGATATGTATATCTTAGGATGTCCTCTCTATTGAGGGCAGTCTCTGTTTTGAAGTGAGCAGCACAGCTCTTCCAGCCTCTGAGAAGATCATCTGTCTTGGATTTTGATGGAATGAGAATGTATGACCTGAGGGTTGTGGACATGCATCTTTTGATTGCATCAGTTGCTACCTGACTCTTCAGGTCCCCTTCAGTCTAGTGTCCCTTTGCACTGCCAGAGGTTACTGCTCTTCCTCATTTCCTCAGACCTGGCAGCTAAACTGCCTGTGGGAACTTCCCTTTCAGTCAGTGTGACCTGGCTTGGCTAAGGTGGGCTGGTTTAACTGCTTAAGCTAACCTGGCTCACTTGGACTTGCGTAAGCTAAGATGCACTTGCATGAAGAGCTTCGAGTAATACCTCTGGCATGGTGGGAGGGTGTCCTCCGGCTGGAGCAGGGCAGCCACAGGAGGAGGGGCGTTCCTATCCCCTTACAGCTTCCAGCTATAGATGTGCGCAAAAGTTCGGCATGACCGCCCTTGTGATATTTGTACCTATTTGCTGGTCAAGTAGCCATAACAGATCACTAACAACAAGGAAATGCCTCAATGTCTTTGTATGCAATGAATTTGCTTGTTTAGACAAGGATATAGAGTTCTAAAGGGTAAGATTTGCTTCTGCTACAATAGATTTTTAGGGTTAGCTTTCCTTAATGCCAAAGGCTCAGTTGTCTCCTGTAGCAATTGGATCTGCAATTCTGAAATGCTTTTTCATCTTTCATTCTAATGTCACTGAAAACTTTTTTCAGGCAGTGTGAAGTAGCAAAATGGGTTTCTGACATTAATTTTCTAGTTCCCAGAAGCTCATTTTAGTCTTCTAATGAGATTTTGTCAGATTTTTGCACTGTAGCAGTGATTTGGATTAACTTTTGTGTATGAGTTGTGCTGAATACATGAAGTGTTGGCTTGGAATGAACTGATTCCTGTCTTAGATTGTTATTTGTAAAATATGGTATCTTTTAGACATGCTCTAGATGACTGCATTAGAGTTCTGGGAAGCATTTTGGTTCTGATTTCTATTGATAATGTGCAGTATGGTGGGTCTTACATTAAAAAAATATGAAAAAGAAAATCTATCCTTGTGGTTTGAGAATTAGTGTTATATCAGCACTGCATAAAGCATCCCTTTGGCTCACTGAAGTGTAGCTGTGGTTGACTGTTCAAAACAGTGTATCAGACAGCTATTTTGTTCTCTGGATTTTGAAGCGAATTGTAAGCTCACTGCATTCTCCTCTGCTCAAGCCAGCCAGCCAGTTGGAAAGAAAATTGAGCTGTTCTTACTGAAGCACAATTTTCCACACAAGTTATTTGGGGTGGTTTCCCCCAAATGGCATCTATCTTCACCATTGAAATGTCTTGCTTGTTTGTATCTCTTCTGACTTTTATCCCGCTGGTAATCTTCTGAATGCTTAAAATTAATGGATCATGACTTGGAAGCATCTACATGTTACAGAATCCGCTCCAAAGGACTTCATACCACATGTCTTTGACTTTCACTAGTTCATATGCTTTCTTTTTTTCTGATTTTGTGTATTAGAAATAGCTTTCTGCATTTTTCTTCTGCTACATCCTCGGTCTGGTCTGTCTGTTGTTTTAGTGTAGGAGTTACCTGTATCTACAACTGAAGTGGTTTTCATATTCCCTTTTTTCTGTCTTGATTTCACAGATCAAGGTGTCAACATCTACAGGAAACCACCCATCTACAAACAACATGGTAAATGATCTTTCCCTTTTTATTTCCAAGCTTGAATTAAAAGGCATGCAGACTAGCTAAAAACATTCAGTTGTTACTTCGTAAGCATAAAAAATCAGTAGCCCAAGCTTGAAACAGCTGTTATTGCATGTCCTGCTGAGTGATTGTTTCAAAGCATGTTGTTTCATTAGGATCATATGGTTTAAAGTTTGGCCACGTTGATATTAATGGCAGAATTACCATTAACTGAGATTTTGCTGTCTCTTTAGCATGATGATGCCTTCCTGTATTTCACTTCTTTAAGTTTTTATTTTCAGAATACAAGTACTGATGGTGTTAAATGGATTAACAGCAGACTGTTCTCTGACAGGGACTTCATGGAATTTCCTTATTTTAAACTGGCAAAGAGCAATGAGTTAACAGCAAAGATGGCGATGCCATTAGCAGCCTGGAATTCCAAATGTATCTCTGGCTTTAAATAAGATATGATGATATTAATTATCAAAGATGATATGTTGAGTTGTCACTGACAGGGCTAATTGGATTCTCAAGCCCTGTGATACAGCTCAGGTAGATGCTGTACTTGCTTTCCCAACTGTTTGGGTTCCAAGTTGGACAGCAACGTTTGTGTTGTAAGGTTTTCAGCGTAAACATTGTTAGAACAAGCCTGAAGTAACAATGATGGCAGAAGCCCACTGCCTTGCCCATCTTTAGTACTGCGCAGCAAGGTCCCGGTGTTAATGGAGTGTGTTCACTCTGCCCTTGTGCTGTCAACAGGAAAGTTTGAATAGATGATTTTTATGTAATGTGGTGACAGATGAATGACTCTACTTTTTAAAGACTCAGTTTGCAGCCCTTTGCAAGCCCTTTATCCAGTGAAATGCATTTAGGGTTAAGTGGCAAATCAGCAGTTCTACAGGGTTTATTTGAACAGTTGGCTGAGAGCCATTGAGCTGAGATGATTAGGAGAGCTTAGAAAGTCCATTCTCCATTTAGGAGTGAGGGTTGCAAATAACACTGCCATGGTATTACATGAGGGGTTTTTCCTCTTTGTGTTTTAATTTTCAAACCATATGCTCATTTTGGAAAAGTCTTAACATTATTTCTGTTTATTTTCATGGTTTTTATATATCTTCTCACCTCCCATTAACATGTGAATGTTTAACCACTGACATCACCAATTCTAATACGTAAGTACTGTTTGAAGTCATGCTTTTGTAAACTCTGACCAGCTTCCTAAATACTTGCAACTGTGCTTAGAGTTTCCCAATCATAAACTCCTCAGAATTCCCAATTAATCCTAATACTGATGTTCCTAAACTACCCTGAAAGTGTTGGATGAGCCACACAGTGGCTCAGTTCATTAACAGAAGTATTTCTCCTAAAAAAAAACCTGAAAATGAAGAAAAAGTCCAGAATCTTTGCTTCTATACAATAGCTTCATATAGAAGATGACTTGAGCTAACAGGTTTCAGATAAGAGGTAATTAAGTCTCTTTCTAATGTAAACTGAATCCTATTGGATTTATTTTTTTAATGTCAGGAAGTGAAAGCCATAATGCACATACTCATGTGCTTTTAAGAGACTTTGACTTGGGCTGGAATCCTGTGCGGGATGCCCAACTGCTGAGGTATTTTATTGGTGAGGTTCATTTCATTGCAAGTGCCTTTCCCTGCCACATTAATCATAGAATCACAGAATGGTTTGGGTTGGAAGGGACCTTAAAGCTCATCCAGTTCCAACCCCCTTCCCAGGGCAGGGACACCTTCCACTGAAGCATGTTGCTCCAAGCCCCATCCAACCCGGCCTTGAACACTGCCAGGGATGGGGCAGCCACAGCTTCTCCGAATAACTTTTGCTGGTGTGTCACCACCTTCAAAGGGAAGAACTTGTTCCTGATATCTGATGTAAATCTCTCCTCTTTCAGTTTAAAGCCATTTCTCCTAGTCCTTTTCATAAGGAGACTTGTCAAAAGCCCCTCTCCAGATTTGTTGTTGACCCCTTTAGGCAGTGGAAGTTGCTGTAAGGTCTCCCTGGAGCCTTCTGTTCTCCAGAACAGAATAAATTCACATCTGCTTTTACTACTACTGCATGCCACTAAGCACGGGCATGCAGCTGAAAATACCCACTGGTTAAATAAACATATTTGTTTCAAATTTCTTTGTTTATTTTGCAGCTTTTTCCCAAAAGCATAGGAAATAATCAGCATCAGTAGAGTTAAAATTAGTGCTGTCTGTCTGAGCTATTTGTTTCCTTGCCCTAGAGAGAAGACAGATCAGTACATAAATCTGGTTTCATCTTCATTAATAATCAGCCATTCTTAGGAGTTATTGGCAAATACTGTTAGTTTGAGTTTTCTCACTCTTGCCTAATCATTTTATCTCTAGTAAAATCCAAAGCTGATTTGGGATTATTTTGGGGGTGGGAATAAGGGAGGAGCGGACAGTTTGATTCTCATTTTTTGGCAAGAGAAAGATATTAATTTTCTTCAAATTGCAATTAGTAAAGCAAACCATGAAAATGGCTTTGCTTCTGAAGATCAACCTCTTGTAAAGCATAAAATTTAGACAAAATAAGGAAGAGCTTTATATTGATACACTATTACATAGCTAAGTTCCCTGATTGCCATCTAGATGCAGCTGCTTTGGCAGCACAGAGCAAGTCCTCCGAGGATATCATCAAGTCCTCCAAGTTCCCAGCAGCTCATGCACCAGCACCCAACGAGATACCAAAGATTGAGACTGACCACTGGCCAGGTCCTCCCTCCCTTGCAGCCATAGGTATGCAAAACCAAATGGTACAAGCGATGCGGCTTACAAGGTACTGATAACCAAAGTAGATTAATACCAGAGCTGTAAAAATGGAGAGTGAAGCTTGTGACCACTCCAGGTGTTCACCATGAAGTGCAGTTCTTCTGGTGAGACCTCCAAGTGCCTGTGAATTAGAACTGTTGAATAGCATTAAGTTGAAGAGGTTTTGCTAAAGGACTTTGGTATTGATCACACAGATATTAACCCATAGGCAAATTATGTGAATCCCCGTGTAGGAGCTTAAAAATGTAGTGTGTCACACAAGCCTGACTTCTTTCAGTTAATGTCTATTTAATCTTTTAGTCCTAAGCTAATAGCAAATATTTCGCAGGAAATATGGTTCCTTCCAACCACATAATTAATTTCATGACAAGAAGCAATAACTGAAATCAGAAGTTAATGGACTAGAAGGGTCCAGGTGTTCAGTTACTGTTTCTACAGACTTTTCATTTCTGTTCTGTGTTGTAGCACTTGAGGTGTCTTACTTTCTTTTACTTCAATCGTGTGCATCATAATTTCCATTTTTTTTTTTGTTCTGAATTTTTTTCCCCTGTTAGTTTTTATTGACCCCTGTAACATGAAATCCCCTATCTAGCCAGATTGATTTACGAAGTCATGCCTGAAACACTGAAGGTGTTGCCTGTTTCAGGTTTCTGTGAGGGAGTGTATGGTTTTCCTCACAATGGGATTCTCATAGAAGGGTAGGAGAGCTCAATGGCCAATTGAAGGGGCTGCATCTGCAGTGGCAATGCTTTGAAAATGTTCTAATATGGGGTTGCAACCTTACAAACATTACCATCACAGTGAATAATACATCTACATACTTGGAACTCTCCTGACAGTGCTTGCGATAACTACAGCATTATTGTGATGTATGTCTAAGGTGGAGCCTTTGTTGGAAATTTTGGCTCTCAGCTCAGTCTCTAGGCAGTGGATGACAACTCTTAATGGTTTCCAGTAAAACTGTTTTCTGTATTATCCATCAGGTGATATTATTACACCTGAGAGACTAAACAGGATGGTTTGGAAACTGTGAAGTTGAAACTGTGCTCATGGACATATTCATAGATAAGAAGTCATCATACAAGATCAGAAACCAAACCCACAAGTCCCAGACTTTTCAACTTGTCTGAGTATTTTCTTACAGAGCTAGAATGAGCTCAGCTGCCAAAAAAAGTTTTATTGCTGTTGTACTGAAAAGTCTTGCAAAAGCCTGAGATACCAAGCAAAATAACAACTTCAATACAAGCAATTTCTCTATAGCTTTCTCTCCATATCAGCATCAATTTAACACTGCTGTACAAAACATTTAATTGATAGAAACCTTCTGATGCTATAGTTGCAAAATTTAGCTTTAATTCAAATAAAATATTAAGTTTGTCTAGCATGGAGTTGGTGAATAATTATATCAAGCTATAGCCTGTGCAGAAAAAGGTTGAACTGCTGTCCAAATTCTTGCAGTAATATCATATTCTGTGTATTCATGGAACTGTCTTGGTGTCCACATAGGACTATTTCTGAAGAATATCCATGAAAATAAAGATTATTCAATACAAAGTAAGGAACTAAATTGTAGAGCACCTGTGTCTTAATCAAATTTAGCTTTATTCAATGGATCAAATTAGTTTGCTTTATTTTAGGCTAAAACCTTGTTTATTCTAAATATGAGTGTCCATTTAGAATATTAACGTAGCTTAATTTTTCATTTGAAATGTTAATTCAGATTTGCTTTTCTGAGTCTAGGTAAAACTTAAATGTAAATTAGACTTAAAGTTTTCAGCCACTGATACAGTTACTGGTGCCATTAAACCCCGTGTTTCCAGAACTAGCAGTCTGAGCTCCTTTTATCAGTTTATTGATCCATGGGTTTTGTATCCAGGACTGTAGCTTGGTTTGGAACTCACATGCAGTTTAAGTACTTGTTAATTTTACAAGAAGCCTGATAGCTGTAGGGCAGGCTGTCTGAGTTAATTTTATTAAAAGTTCATTTTCAAGAAGTCTTTTCACTCTGCAAGAAAATACGACTTTGTTTATTCAGTAATAAACTAGCATTGAAATCTCCAAGCTGCGGTTGAACTGAGACACAAAGCTCTCTCTATACTGTGGTTTTATGGAAGCAGGAGCTGACATGAGACGCAGATCAAGTGGAAGAGAGGAAGATGATGAGGAACTACAAAGACGCCGGCAGCTGCAGGAGGAGCAGCTCATGAAGGTGGTTATAAGCATGTCTTCATGCTGTTTCTGAACACCATCCCAAAAGTGCCCTTTGTTTTCTGTAAGCAGTTTCTACTAATGCTTGGTCAGCTTTATTTTATTGATTTTACTGTGTTTTTTAATTGCCATTTGTAGCTCAACTCTGGTCTGGGACAATTGATACTGAAAGAAGAGATGGAAAAGGAGAGTCGCGATAGGTCAGCCCTTTCTGCCAGTCGTTACGATTCTCCAGGTAATCAATGTAGGCAATAAAGCTGGTAATGAACAGTGAATAGTGAACACCACAGATACACACATCTAGCAGCCTCCCAGAATAGAAACCATTGGGAAGACTGCTTGATGTGTATGTATGCTGTCTTCTCCCCTGAAAGAGTGGCGTAATTCATTAGCTGGTTTTGGTGGGGGAAGGATTCTCATGGCTGTTCCTTTCTCAGAAGAAATATGAGTTTGAGGATTTTCACGCAATTTTGAGGAAAGAGATTTTCTAATCTAGATAAGGAATGAGGTAAAACATTGGTGACTGTCATCACACACATGCCAATAGGCTGGGTTATTAAATTACAATAACATGTTTTGCTAAAATCAGTAACATTTACCCAGTGGGGCTGCATATTCCAAACACAATCAGTGTTTTGGCCTTGGCTGACATTTTGATTGTGTCCAAAGGAATACAGCAAAAGCACAAAAGGCAACTTTGATTAATTGGTGGCTTAGATTCTTGGCCTCATTGTACATTTTGATATACATCTGTGGCTTTCTCAGGTGTCCAGAAAAGGGTTTGGGGATTTTATTTCACTGTCTTCATCCACTGGTCATTGTAGAACAGCAGCTGTGAAGGGACAAGATGAGCCTCTTCGGAGTTATCCACTGAAGAAGCTGCCAAGCAAACCAAGATTCCTAGTGTTCCCTATTGTATAAGTGTGTTGCCTCTATTTATGGTCTTGAAGAGAATGCCTGTGGCTCTCCCTCACTATCTGTAATAGCATATCTGTTGAGTCTACCTGCTCAACTCAGAGCTTATGATGTTTATACTAACTTTCACAGAGACTGGAGGGCTCCTTTGTTGGAGAGGAGTCCATCCCTCCTTGCAGAGATGATCAGTGCTGTCATCAGTTGCCTTTGGTGGAATCAGTGGTACCTTTCCCAAGGGTGCTTATTGCTGGTGACAGCAGTTCCTCAAGCTGTACATTACCTGCCCTTCTGTGGTAAAAGTCACATTTAAAAAATAAAACATTGAGTTTTTATATGGAGTTTCTCATCTGAAGGAGCTGTATTAAGTGTAGAGGTGCTATTAATGAATGTGCTGATGATCTATTTCATCCAACCTCTTATCTGTATTTGAAAACACACCGTTGACATTTCCACATTGTCTTTATCTTGCTCATGCAATTTTTGAGTTCGGTGCAAATGCTGAATGCCCTCAAATACCTTATTTCACTTTCATTTCAGATGAAAGAAGGAGGCACAGAGCTCTGTTGAATCATGTCTTGTTCTCAGTAGTGTCACATTGTGTACAGGATAACTATAATTTCATATCAGAATGCCAAACTCTCAAACTGGTTTGAATTCACTCAGCACTGACCATTCTGATCATTCTCCTGTTAATTCAGTACCAAAACATCTGTCCATTACAGTGTTTCAGGATTAAAACTAATAGCCTTTTCTCCTTTGTAGCCAAAAATGGCAAGCTAAAGCATGTGAATACAAAGAGAAAGGTGTGTGCTAGTCATCTGTATCTTGTAGCCTTCTGCAGCAGCAGAAGCTGGGATCATAAGTGCAGTAATAGTTGCAGTAGGAAGGATAGAAAGGAAAGTCATGAAAGGTTCACTTGGTATAATGATACATAAACCATGTGGCAGGTCATGTGCAATGGCGTGAAAGCTGTGTGTAACTTAAAGATTGTATGGAAGGTTGTGATGAGTTTGGGGCTGAGATGAGTTTCTTAAAGTCAGTGTGTCTCAGTTGGACATGCGTATGCTTAGTGCTTTTAGCTGTGGTTTTTTATGCTAGTTGATTCCTTAAATGCTCTTGTTTGTGAATTTCCATGGGATTTTTCCAGTAAAAGATTTTCCCTTTCTCATTCAACAGCACATGCTTCAGCCTCCAAAACCTCTTCCCTCCCTGGCTATGGCAAAAATGGACTTCACAGGGTAAGGAGATGGTGACTTTGAGAAGGAAAAGGTGGCTTTAATTATCCATGGTATTTATTTCCATAGTAACTGTATTAGATTTTCAGTTTGATCGAGTTTCTTATAAGACCATCCAAAGTCAGACAAAACCTCATTTCCCTTCCCACAAACTACATTGTTAAAAAGGCAAGAAAGGAATGCAAGAAACACAGTGAAAGTTGAAGGGGAAATAAAAGGCTTAGAGAAATTTATTTCTCCCCATAAACCAACCTGCTTGTGAAGTCATGAACTGTGAATTTATGTTTGTGTCCCTGTTTTCCTGTTGCAGCCGGTGTCGACAGATTTTGGTCAGTACAACAGTTACGGAGATGTGAGTGGTGGTGTTAGAGGTAAGACAGAGGAGCCTTTACATCTCTACGTGCTGCTTCATTACTGAACATGTGATGATGTTTGATCATTTCAGCTGTTTTGTTTTAAGTGGTTGTGGTTACTTTGTATTTGCTCAGTACGTTTGCACTTCCTCTGCTAAACTCAACAATTAACTCAAACTCTGCAAATACCAATTAAAAAATAGGGTTTATTTTGCTAAATCTGCTATGTGGAGCTTATCCTTATGTATGCCAAAGGACTACTTTAGCATTGGTGCAAGTGGGAAGCAGGTAACATGTCGATTATCAGGAATATGTACTAGCTTCTGTTTTCTTTCTCTGAATATTGCCATCCACTGCACAGCCTGAAGGAATGAGCCAGAGTGAAGAAAGAATAATGCCTTCTGATGCTTGTTGCTGATAATGATTTTTATTATGACCTTGAGCTAGACCATGGTATCAGTCATTGCCTAATAAAAAAGAACAACATTTATAAAAAATATGAAACTTTGAGACTAAATGTTTTGAAATGGCTTGAGCTGGGAGAGTGGGAGAGGCTAGTTATTGCAAAAGGAATATTGCTTCCAACTATCTCAGATACCTTACAATCAGGCAGCTTCTGTTGGTGGTCGCATCTCTTTGTAGAGGAATCTAGACAGCTGCCTGATGGCAGAGGTTAGGCGAGGTGAACATTGCTCTGCACATTTGAATTTTAGTTGGCTTTTTATTTACTTGATTGTGGTTTGGTGTCTCTTAGTATTTCCAAAGTGACTTGATTTTCCCAAGTGAAAAGTGTGCTCAAATGAAAAGGGCTGCCATGTTTGGAGTGTTTGACTTGTTATGAACTAAGCCCAAAAGCAGGAAGGTTGCTGGCCTCAGAGCATCAGGTGGGGTTTTGAGCAGATCAGGTAGACCAAAAGACATAAGGGTTATCTGGTAGATCGTGACTGATTCCTCTTTTTCCTTACTCTAAAGCTGATTTCTCTTTTGCTTTTCAGATTTCCAGGTACAGTATGGGTTTTCATCAATCAACTGACACCAGAACTGAAAGCATCCACTTGTTGAAGTCTGAATTTCTGCTACAGGGAAGGGTTTCTTAAGACAATAGCTTTGATTTTCCTGCATGTTTAAGCATAATCACCAATGTAGATTCTTATCAACAAGAACCAGACACAGCCTCAGATTCCTCCTTGTTACCTCCCCAGAGCTGGGTTGAGACAGCTCCCACCAGTTCTGTGACTTGCTCTGTAAAATCCACTGTCTGTTGATCTATGAGTTATCTGTAACAGTCCTCTCTGGACAGCTGAGGGTGGATTTATTTCAAGCCTGTCTAGTACCTACCCAGAGATATACAGAAAGTCTCTTCTGGAGGCAGTTTCTTCCCATACCAGGAGTCTTGAACTCATTTTTACCCTGGAATTTGCTCTCCAGACAAGATTGCTGATCAGTGGTTTTCTACAGTGCTGCCATCACAGTTGAGCCAGTAAGAGATGGGCTTGCAAATCCAAACTCTTCTACTCCAAATACTGTCTGAAGGGAGTTTTGTTCCATGATGGTTTGAGTCTGGCTGGCTCCTCAGCACAATTGCCATAGGATATGGCAATTTAAAAAAGGGTTTAATTACTTTTTTTGTATCAAAATCATGATGATTGGAAAGAGAATTAGATTATAGGAGGAGAGAGGAGTTGTCCGTGTATTGTACTCCAAATGTTATTTTGTTAGGAGTAGTACCTGTGTCAGAAAAGCACCTTTTTACCCTATCCCTGTTTGTGTTCATAGTAAACTTTCCCATTGTAGAGACAATGCTGGTAGACTCAGTGGGGATCTCTTACCAGCCTTAGCACTGACAGAAGGCTCTGGTAGCAGAGAGGATGAAAGTATCCCTCTGCGTGCCTCAGGGAAGTCATAAACAGTAGCCATGGCAATGACCTATGTGATGAGACTAAATATTAAGACTTGAAGGAAGTCTCAGGACAAATTCACCTTTGTTTTCACCACTACTTGAGTGCCTTTACCCTCTGTGTGTGTAACCTATGTGTCTGATGTATACCTGTATCTGATGCAGTCCCTTCCGGATGGTCATGTCCCTGGAATGAGAATGGACAGAGGAGTATCTATGCCTAACATGTTGGAGCCAAAGGCAAGTGCAGATGTTATTCACTTTCCTTCAACATAGTGAAGGTTTGGCTGTGAAATGCAGATAAAATATAGGAAATGTATTAGTTCCCTTGGTTTTCTTCACCTCACCTCAGTCCTTATGTGCCAGACCTCCCCCTTTGTTCTGGACTTTGCCTGTTACAGATGTTAGTACTCAGGCAGCTCAGCCCAGAAGTGTGCTTCTGGGGAGGCTTTTCCAGAGACTAAATGAAGATGCTGAAGATGCTCAGTAGCTAGTTTTCTGTCAAGCTTCCACTAGCCAAAACAGCAGGCCAAAATCAATGGGAAAATCTCAGGTCTTTCAGGCTGGAAAAGTCATGCAGAATATTGTGGATCACAACACACTGTTGAGGCTGTCTTAATTTCAAAATCAATGTAATACTCAGATCTTTGTTTCAAATTGGAAGTTAGATAGAAACACAGAATGGTTTGGGTTGGAAGGGACCTTAAAGCTCATCCCGTTCCAACCCCCCTGCCGTGGGCAGGGACACCTTCCACCAGAGCAGGTTGCTCCAAGCCCCTGTGTCCAACCTGGCCTTGAACACTGCCAGGGATGGGGCAGCCACAGCTTCTCTGGGCACCCTGTGCCAGCACCTCAGCACCCTCACAGGGAAGAACTTCTCCCTAATGTCTAATCTAAATCTCCCCTCTTTCAGTTTAAAGCCATTTCCCCTTTGTCCTATCTCTGTGTGCCCTGTGAGAAGTCGCTCTCCAGATTTGTTGCCAGCCCCTTTAAGTACTGGAATATATATATATGGATCTATATATAGACATATATATAAAGATACATGTCTCTCTGGATCTGTTCTTTAGCTTGAAGTGTTAGCCTGACACCTTTCAATAATACTGAATTGCCTGGAGAAGAAATTCTTCCGGAGGTTTATTGGAAAAGAGGCAATGTCAGCTGACTACAATTTAAGTTATTAATGCAGATGCTTTTGCAGCTATGTCTAGAGATAGCTGAGTCAAAAATTAACATAATATACGGAGAGGATCCAACCAGGGCTGTGTTTCAAATCTTACAGCTTTATTGCTGGTGAACCTTCCAAGAAATCATGATTTTGCCAGTTACAATGGTCAGCATTTCTGCAGTTGAGGAGCTCTTTTGCAAACCAAATGACTATTTGTGCTTCCAAGTCACCTCCAGACAAACTGTACAAGGCAATAACCCCAGCTTTATAAGCTGAGACCCCAACGTGATGTATATTTGCAAGTGTTTTTATATATTATATACATAAGAGCTTGGGGACATCCCCAGCTCCTGAGTTACTGCATTTTACTCCAAATAATTTCTTTTTCAGTACAATAGAAATTCTTACAGCCACCACTGCTATTGATGCACTCAGTGATTTGGAATGGTATTTTGGGTGACAAATTCTGTCAATATTATTAGTGATAAAATTGATGGGAATGTTTGTGAGATAATAGGTCACTCTCTGTTGATGGTTATAAAGGTGACGCCAGACCCTCAGCACATGTGAATTGGCAGTATGTTTATCCGTGTCAATGGTCCAATGCTAATTTAAACCTCATAAAGTAAAAAGTCAGCATGAAACATGTGAAAAGTAAACTCAAGAATGACCAAACCTTTCCAGATGGTCTCCAGAAAGGACAGAATTTGTGCATCCTGCCACCCCAGGTTGAGATAACGCCTTTTTGTGAATATTTGAATATAAAATGTACCTATGACCTTAGATCTTGACCTAAACTCTGCGTGTTTTAATATGAAAAGTTACATTTTAGTTTCCTATAATGCTGTATATGGTAATGGTAGCCGTTTTCAGTGTCAAACACACACAATGTAATTCCAAGTAGTAGACTTAATTGTACAATTGTGACGATGTCAGAATCTCCTAAGCACCATATCTTACGATTGGTATGTAAGCACACATCATTTAAATTATTACTACTTGCAATAAACTCAGTGGTGTGTTCACTGATGCCTGAATCTTATTTATTATATTTCTGAAAAGTTCATTGGGATAATTGTTGACAATAAAATGAACTTAATGGCCTAGTGCTGCACCAGCGTTGGTTAGGCGGAATTTCTTCTGATGTTAAAATAATGTCATCAGAGCATTTGGTTATTAGATATAGTTATCACTCCAGGAGGGTTTTGGTGGTCTCGTTCTTGTTCCCAGTGAGCAAGTAAAACAAGGCCCATCACTAACAGTAAAGGCTGAGCCAGTCACCCCTGAAGTCTGCTGAAGAACTTCAGTAGGGATTGCACAAGGAATCTGAGAATGCTGTTTTCCTACTTGCAGGGGCATGCAATGGGAAGGGCTATAGAGAGTCTCTGTCAAATGGAACGTGAGCTCTTCTGTGTCATTCCAGGCATTTATGGAAGCATCTGCCCAAGGCAAAAAATCCTAAAACAGGCTTTTATTTGCCAGGGATGATTCCAGAAACTGATTCTAAGGCACATGGTTTTCAGAAAGCCTTTCTAAGCAGCATTGCTTCTATTGGATTAGACTGATTGGAGACCCACTGACAATAAACACTTCAAACAAAGAAACTTTACACATAAACCAAAAGTAAAATCATTTGCGCATTCAGGAATTCATTATTGGCCAGTAACTGATATGTGTAAGTTCTGGGTATTCTTTGCAATATAAAGGGAAATCAAGGGAAATATTAATGGGATATGTGCTGGATGCTTACTCTTCTGAAGCAGATGAAAGTGCATAAGACAAATACATCCACAAAAGTAGCTCCTTTAATCCATGTAAGTATGCAAAGCAGCAAAGCAACCACAGCAAGAAGTTGTTTGAATTCTTGAACTACCCAAAAAGGCAAAGAAAATCATTTGATGAATTCGATTGAAAGCAGTGGCCCCCATGTATTAATATCTTGCTTATTCAGAGTTGCTTCCTTTTTTGTGTACTTTCATCTGTTTCATCTTTTAAAAGTCCACTAAGTGTCTGTTTCCTTTGAGCTGTCCACACTTTGGCCACTGGTTAGACCAATGAATGACGAATACATTTGCCTTAATAAACTTATGCATTGTTGGATGAGAAAATATATTGACTAGAGAGGACTCTGACCAAAGCCAGCCAGTGTATTAGATGCGCCATAAGAATCAGTGGGGTGGGGAAGTACCGAGTACAATATGAGGCCGTTTGATACTAAACAAGTTCTTGCTATGTCACGTTTTGTTCTTTCTGCTTTAGAATATAAATACATCTCTTTTTCCCCCTTTTATACATTGTTAACAGATTTTTCCATATGAAATACTCATGGTGACCAACAGAGGGCGAAATAAAATACTTAAAGATGTAGACAGAACCAGGCTCGAGGTAAGAGAAGCAAGTTCCTAAATGCTCTTTCCTGCTGAAGTTGTTTGTTGTTGCGCACTTGAAAGCTCAAACATTAAAGAGTGGGTCCTTGTTAGACTGGGAAGATTTCTCAGCACTAAGTAGGGAAAGACGAGACAGGGAGGAAGCAGCTGCATCTCCATGAACAGTGCTGGGCCAGGAGTCCCACATCTTTGTCTCCCTGCTCATGGACTGAGCTGCTCACAACCCCGCTGTGTTTTCAGGTAGCTAATTATATAATTATAAATTGGTAAAAACCCCAAATTTGATGTTTTGTAGTCATCGGATCCATATTGGAATGGAGCAATACCTTGTTTGATCTTGGATCATCTCTCAGAAAGAGTCAGCCCCAGTTATCCTTGAGGATCAAAAGTCTAACTTTCTTTAACTCGCCCATGAGTCCTATGAGTTGGTTAGACTGGCTGATATCCAAAAAATGAGGATTTCAATCTCTGCCAACAAATAAAAACTGTTTACAACTTTGCAGATTAGAAAGGTTTAAGCAGCCCAGTGTAAGGCTGGGGATGTTCAAGTCATTCATAGTTAGCTAATCTTCTGTGAAGATGAATGGAAGGGGCCCCAAAAAATATGGGTAAGTAACCATTTATGCACGTTTAGACTAGAAGATATGTGATCACGAATCAGATTTCCATACTGTAATACATTACTGCCAAACGGAGACACTTCCCCCTTCCAGTGCACTCTGAAGTGTCTGAACAAGAAGTAACTTGTGCACATGACAGCACTAAGAAATGTTTTGTTGTCCATAGAGAAATGTGCTATCCAGTCAGCCTGGCCTGACATCTTCCTTTTCATAACTTTGAATATAGCATGTCAACCTGCAGCCCTTCCGCAAAGCTCTCCTGAAACTCAGTGTCTGTTTGAACCTCCACATGTAAGCAGAGGTGACAGCTGAAGCCTGGCACAGGGGTGTGCAGGAGTTGGTTTTGTTCTCTGGTCTATTGCTGCTGGTTGGGGGACTTCAGACAAATTTTAGTCTCTTGGTTATTCAGCAGCTGAAATAGTTCTTTTGATTTCCTTTGCAAACATCTCTAATTAAGAGGCTTAACCAATTGCAAAATTATATTGATTGATTGAGCCCTTGAGTTCATGAGGACTTGAAAGCCGAAGCATTATTATTTCCTGCAATGGCTTTTATTCAGTGACATGAAATCCCTGGGGCAGTCCTGTCTCCTCTTGTGTCTCTTTGGCTTTGACTGACCATTGCCTTTTCTCCTCTTTTTTTTCTTTTGTCTCTTTTTGTTTTCTGTTTTAAAGCGTCACTTAGCTCCTGAAGCTTTCCAAGAAATATTTGGCATGACGATACAGGAGTTTGACAAGTTACCTCTTTGGAGACGCAACGACATGAAGAAAAAAGCAAAACTCTTTTAATCTCCCCTTAAACAAACCAACAAAACAATGATGCAAAGGATTTTGTATCATGCAGTCCAAACTGTTTGGAAGCAACTACTTATCCACCAAAAAGGGAAAATCACATAGCAGCACCTCTGTACACAGCAATTGAACAAGATGAACGTTTGCCCTCCTGGAACTCAGGGCTCAGAAACAACAATGATAGTTTGAGGTGTTGACCTGTTACATGGTATTATCCAAGTTAGGAAACTGTTTTGTTCTTCTCCCTCAATGATATTCCCTTTACTTTTCTCCACAATACAACGGACTTTATTGCTAGAGCCAGGAAGTGCCCTTAGGATGCCTTGTAGACTAAAGTAGTTGTAACCACTCCAAGAACTGGAAAAGAATATATATATATATATAAATATATATATGTATGCCTGTTTGCGTGTGTGCACACATGTATTTATATCTATCCATCTATCTGTGTGTGCGTGTATGTATGTGTACATATGTGTATATATATAGGGAGAGGAAGATAGATGCTCTGAAGTGAAGGAGAAGCCCTTTATAACTTATCCACCTGGTCACATTTAAGTCTTTCACACAACTGTTTCTTAATTGACATCTTCTTTGTGTGATACTGTCTGCAAAGGCAGGCGCTCTGCTCACAGTACAATCCTGTTGAACTTCTGGAAAATGGACTCCTTGTACTTGTATATATTTGCTAGGATGTAGGAAGTGAATTGCTATGTCTGTTGTCAGTCTTCCCTCTTCCACACTTTCTGCTTGAATTAATAGGGCTGGAGTTTAACCAGTCCTTTGAATAAGTTAAGATCACTTAAGTAGTGGGAATGATGGAGAAGAGTCAGTTTTCTTGTAATTTAGTCCAGGAGATGGGTGGTTGGGGCTGGGAGTGACGGAGTGAGAAAATGCTTTTTTAAGTGTGCCCTGGTTCACACCCAGAGATTTCAGGGCAGACTCCCTGCTGGTGTTTACTAGTACAGCTCGGCCTGCAGTGGAGTTGTAGGATTGTCCATCAGCAGGGAAGACTGTTCCCTGCAAGCTAACACGCAAATTCGTCCCTCTTAAGGAGGAACGTTTATGAATTTAAAGGTACCCTCAAGGTGCCGTGCTCTGCCAGTAGAGGCTTTTTGATTAAATTGCAGTTGCTGTTGTCAATATGGCACAGTGCATGGGGCCAAGCACTCCTTTTAGTTAATGTAGTTTTTCACTTGTGCTTGGAAAAGAGGGCACAGACTTTTTTTTTCCTCTTTCTTGAAGCGTCAAAGTTCCAGCCTTGGTTATTTTTATTTCCCTTTGTGCCTGACTTGGTTTTTGAAGACAGCGTAATCATGCAAGACAGTTTCTGAGCTGCACTGAACTCCTTATGGCTTTCAGTCTTCTTCCAATATGCTGCAGCTTAAAATACTGCCTGTGTATATACCTTAACTGCTTCTGGGCGAGTCCTGTACAGAGGACATGAGCACCAAAGTAATAGAATGGATGCATTGTGGCTGCCAGGTCAGCTTATCTCTTCCTTGGTGCTTAACTGCCAATGCATACTGCACTAATGAACCCATCTCCTGATTAGGAGAGGGTCATTTAGGTTCTGTGTTTATCAAAGAATATCAAGGTTTCATTTTTAACACAGAACTTCTGGCACTGGAGACATCAGAACCTTTGTATTTTCTATTATATGAGACATTGGGGTTAAAATCTGGAAGTCAGGAAGGGGAAACAGTCCCGTGTAGTTGTGAGCTTCAGTATCACTGTGTTGAGTTCTCTGTATCACCAAATGGCATTTCACCATGAAATGTGCAGGACAGCCCAAATCCTGCCTCCTCTTTGCTGGTTTAGGAAGTCCTGTTGCAACAGATCACTGTGGTTCCTATCATATAATCTGAGGTGAAGATTCCGTATATGAGAGGCAGATAGCCAGGGCTGTTTGTCCCTTGACCAAAAGGAATGGTGAGTCTGTGGGGCAAGGTGGAGAATGTGCTACCCTGCAGATCTGGCATCACAGTCCCCACTGAACGGATGTCCTCAGGGAACGCTGTGACACTCGCAGTTGTGTGTAAGCTCTCTGGCTGTTACTGACATTGCAGCAAAGATCCATTCAACAGGTTACACTTCACTTTTCAGAACAAGCATCTGAAAAGGTTTTAGAGGAACACTGGGAAGCAAGTGGGAATGTTGCTGACACTGGCAGCGTGAGATGCATTTTTGAGTGACTGCTGAAAACAAATCCAATGAAAGAACAGTCACATGCTTTGTGAATGCTGGAGGCTCAGCAATTCAGTGTTTGCCACCTGCAAGGTGTGGCTTAAGTTTGAGATGAATATTTGTATTTTAATGCATTTAAAGTATTAAAATTCTCCACATTTCATCAGCCCATGTCCTGTGGACAGTACTGTGTTGCTGCCTCTCAAACACAGTAGGCATTACAGGTCTTTTAGCCCATGTCATCTTAACAATAAACCTTCTTAATCTGAAGACTTGCTCTCTCAAAGATGTGAGCTGCCAGTCTGTGCTTTTCTGTTCCCATCTCTAGATTACTATAGCGTACGAATACACTACCCAGTCATTTCAGAAGTGACTAAGCCAGGTTGTTTTCTCTCCTCTCCAAAAAGAAAGACAAAAGAAGATTATAAGCCAGCCTTGTAGCTCTAAGGAATGACAGGGTAGTTTTTATCTGCCTCATCAACAGAGAATTTAAATCTGCAACTGCAGCTTGGGAAGGAATGAAGAGAAGCCAGCTTACATGCTGCAGAATCAATCTGTAACTGGATATTTGGGCTACTGCTGGTTCACATCTCACTGGCAGAGTCAGTTCATGGCCCTCTGCACTAGGATTAGTACTGCTTTATTTCCAGTTGGGAACATGAAGGGTTTTCTGAGCTTCCATTTCGTGCATACAGTTAATTCCCCTGAACTATCCCGATCACTTACATGTAGATACACCCAAGGAGATCAGTCCATCAAACCTATGCTGCAGCCAGCCCCAGGGTGTGGAGTGTGTTTTCTGCAGTGGGCTGTTAGTGAATGTCACTGCAACACTTTCTGTTCTTTCATCTGGTCTTCACACCTAATAAAAACAGAAACTTAGCCGCAGGGAGAATTTTCTGTGTAAGCAATGAATCATTTTCCTAGTATCAATCAAAGCAGCATTGTCTTGGGAAACTCTTTGTAATTTCCCTCTTCAATATTCCCTTGAGAAATGTCAGGGGTTGGACTTAGATGATCTTTGAAAGTCCATTCCAACCCAAACCATTCTATGAATATGCCTTAAGTGTGTGCTTGCGTTCTTCATGCAAAGCATTTGAGGTTCTGGTAAAATCCTATCAAACTCAGTACTGTCAGCAGAACATCATTGCCAAGAGGACTGAAAACTGGTTGCTTCTGTCTTGTCTTTTCCCCTTTTCCACTGTAAGAGTGATGTAAGAGCCAAGACTTATCAAAACTGCAAAATAACCACACGTGTGCAAGTAGCACACACACTCCTCATCTGGAGTAGAGATACTACATGAGTAGCTAACCTGGAATTTCCAGGTAGTTCCTAGTGCTGAATAGATGGCAGTCATTAAGTTATGAAGGTTGTCACTTAAATACGTGCTTGTATTCGCAGGGCTTGTGGATAGCTGTGATATGTTGAGTGTGCAAAAGGCAGGGTCAGTTTTCCAAATCTTGGAAGTGCCAGGTTGGCCACAAGGGATGCCATTTAAAAGGCCTTCTCAGGTGTATGTGAACACTTGGAGCACCCACCCCTGGCAGTGCTTAGATGGAAGGATAATACCCTGTGCGGTAGTATTCATGTTCATGGGGAATCCAGAAATCTGACTTACTGGGTTTTGTGCCCTCTCCAGATGCTGGTCTGGTAACTTCCATATGAACAAGTAGAGAACTGTTCTGCATTGCAGTGGGAACAGCTGGCCATACCCTCTAAACCTGTGCCTTAACTTAGTGTAAGCTCCAGCCTACTTTGAGTGAGCAGACAGAATTAAGCCAGCCTGAAGAGCAGATCTGGAAATTACTGAACTGTCAGCTGTTTCTCAATGTGATCTATTGTGGCCTCAGTTCGGGAAGCTGAATGTAGCATCTCAACTCTGCCAGTGTCCTATCCCAAACTTGCTAAACTTTCTGTACAACTGGAAGAGTAAGTTCTTACAAAGTTTGCTCACCGGATTTTTCTTTTTTAACTGCTATCATCTCATGCTGGTGTCACTTAGGGTGGGTTTTAGGGGCATCTCAGAAACATACTTGTTTTCAGTTTGATTAGCAGCCTTTCATGAAATATAGTTTGTGATGTGTTGTGGACATACTTGCAGTGTGCTGTGAAAGGTTAGACTAGGAGAACAGTAAGTTTCTTAGTAGCTGTATGTGGGACAAGATAGCTCTGTGGCTCCAGTAGTGCTTCTGTCAAGACAGATGTTATCTCTCCTTACAAAGTCCTATAGTCTTAAGTCTGTGGGCCTTGCACTTAAGTGCTTGCTGCCTTTTCCCTGTTGCAATTTGGAAATCCTTTCTCAGTTACATAGTTTGGGTATCCTGCTGGAGCCTGTGGTACCTATTTCAGACTGTGGGGAAGCAGAGTTTGGAGCCCATAGCTTAGGAGCATCTACACAGGAATTAATGGTATGAAGCTGTTACAACAAGTGACAGAATAATTAACTCCCAGAACATTTAAAGTAGCAAGACCCTCCAAACTCATCTTGGAATGACTTGACTCATCCTGACTTAGGAGGAGACCTTGGCATATTTGGACCATGGCCTCGTGGAGTAGACTAAATGGAAAACAGCCTTTTTCCCACTCCATGATTCACTGCTTTCCTTCAGAATGTATTTGTGGAGGAGGATGTCCTCATCCTGGAAGTAACCTATGGCAGTGAAAAATACCAGTCAATGGTAATGAGGATCCAATAAAACATGTGCAGGGAGCAAGAATATCAACTAATCTGTCCTGCAATGCCGTTCATCTTTCCATGTCAGAGAGACTTTAGGGCTTGACGGTGCAGCCCCTTCCCCATCAAGTTAGCCCCAGGTCATGGTCCAGTTCATGCCCTATCAACACATCTGCTAGAGTCCAGCATAGTCTTCAGCGTAGACACATAGCAAGGGCTGGTCTTGATGATAGGTGGTATGGTTTTACCCCATTGCTACGTAATGAAGAGCTACTGAGCACTGTGATAGTAGTACAATGCACCTTTCTCTTTTTAATTTAGAAACACCCTTATTGCTGTGGGTTGCAGGACTGCTCTGGCTGATGAGTTTTGCTTTGTGATTTCTCACACACACTATTTTTTTGTGCTTAATAAAAGAAACAAAAATCATCTATCATAATGCAACGATACAGGGTTTTTAGGCAGACAACTCTGCTGGCAGAGCTATGTGCCTGCATTTGGCAGGGAGAGAAAAAATATTAACTTTAATGTAAGCATCAGTGCAGGAAGTGGGAATGTAATTGGCCATTAATGTTCTTTGCCTGTATGCAAAATAAATTATTTGTTGCCCAAAGGGCTTCTAACAGGGAAACAGATTTCTGCTAATGATTTGCTAAAAAATGCCTGTCCATGTGAAGAGGTAATACATCCTGTGCATTGTGGTCTGTCTTTGGAGGTAAAAAGAGGTGACTGAAGGCAAACAGTAACCTGTTTTGCCAGGATCACCACAGTTAATGTGAGTGTTGCTCCCTAGACTTGCAAAGCTGAAGCCCACAGGACCTTACTCCTTTTGGCATTAGAAAATGAAGCTTTTCAAGTAGCAGAAGCAGCTATGGGAATGCCAGCGGTGCCTTACCAGGCTGAGTCTCTAGCTCCCTAGGTGCTTTGACAGGTCCCACTGAACACTTGCCTGGGCCTTTGTCACTGAACACCTTCAGAATACACTTCCCCTCTTCCCCCAGATGCAAACCCACTGAAATGAGTGGAGCCACTCCTGACATCCACACAGGCTGGAGCAGGCTCTTACTCAGCTGGCTGGAGCAGGAAGGTCTCTGACTGCTGTGTGTGTGCACAGCACCGAGCTCTGTGTGTTAGTACTGGATCAGTCCTGTCCGAGCAGTGCAGCCTGGTCATTGCTGACAACTCTTCCTGTAAGGGGGCCTTACAAGCTGGGGGCTTTTTTTAAGCTTTGGAAACTGAAACAGATTTTTCAAAGGTATCTTTTTTC
>JANRGW010021372.1:6381-23780 GCA_024733675.1 Psilopsiagon aymara
ACTTTCTTGTCCTATCTTCCTACAGGAGGGGTTCCAGTCCCATGAACATCCTCGTGGTCCTCTTCTGGACTTGTTCCAACAGTTGCGTGTCCTTTTCATGTTGAGGACACCAGAACTGCACACAATACTCCAAGGGAAGTCTCACAAAAGCAGAGTAGAGGGGCAGGATCACCTCCCTTGACATACTGGTAATGCACTTTTTGATGCAGCCCAGGATATGGTTGGCTTTCTGGTCTGCAAGTTCACACTGAAGCTGGCTCATGCTCATTTTCTCACCTTCCAAAACCCCCAAGTCCTTATCCACACGGCTGCTCTCAATCTCTTCTCTGCCCAACCTGGAGCTGTGCCTGGGGTTGCTCCGACCCAGGTGTAGGATCTTGCACTTGGCATGGTTAATCTTCATCAGGTTGGCATCAGCCCACCTCACAAGCATGTCAAGATCCCTCTGGATGGCATTCCTTCCCTTCAGCATATCAACCAAACCACACAGTTTGGCATCATAGGGAAGCTTTCTGAGGGCGCACTCAATCCCACTGTCCATGTCACCAACAAAGATGTTGATCAAGACCAGTCCCAATACGATCCCTGAGGGACACCACTCATTACTGATCTCCAACTGGATATTGAGTCATTGAGCACAACTCTTTGTGTGTGGCCATCCAGCCAGTTCTTTATCCACTGTGTGGTCCACCTATCAAATTGTTGTCTCTCCAATTTAGATGATGTCGTGTGGGATAGTGTGGAATGCTTTGTACAAGTCCAGGTAGATGACATCAACTGCTCTACCCCTGTCCATCAGTTCTGTAGCCCCAACATAGAAGGCCGCCAAATTGGTCAGGCAGGATTTTCCCTAAGTGAAGCCATTTTGGCTGTCACCAATCACCTTGTTGTTTTTCATGTGCCTTAGCATGCCTTCCAGGAGAATCTGCTCCAAGATTTTGCCAGGCACAGAGATGAGACTGACTGGTCTCTAATTCCTTGGGTACTTAGTAGTTTCTGATTTGCTTTGGCAAGGTGCTTGTCTCAGATAATGTGAAGGGGTCTTTTTTTTTTTGATGAAAATCTGTCACGAACTGTAGAGGAATTCCTTCGCATTTTATTATACCTTCAGAACCTTTACTTCTGAGTGGCACTAATTACTGAAGCTTAATTCTTCTCCACTGGTTTTAGTGCAATCAAGGTGGCAAGCATAGTGTATGAGAGGACAAAGCTATTAAAATTTGTATATTATTTATCATCACATAAGTATTTTTGGTTCTTGTGAGAAGAACAGCTAGTTTCATGGGTTTTATTATTTTTCACCTTCATATATTGAGATGCCCACACCATGTAATAGAATCTGTATGGAGAATACTGAAGTTGGTAGGTCACTAAGCCAGACTCCGAGTGTAAAGTGCTTAGACTGCCATCTGAACTGAGTAGCTTAAACAGTGGGAATATTTCTATTCTGCTGAACAAAATTAGTAAGGATTTTTGTGTACTTGACTTATTCAGGGCCTATATTCCCCTAAACAAGAATCAGTCAAGTAATTACCTTCATGGCTCAGGGACTCCTTAATCAGAAGAAGGTAATGAGTAGAAAATTCTCATATAAAGATACTAGCTGAAAGTATTGTTCTCTTCAGAATTGTGCACAGAAAGATGACTAAAAATTAGAAGAAAATAAAGTCTAGCACTGAAAAGAAATGAGCATTTACTTGTAACTACAGCTGGAAAAAAACAAAAACTTGAAAGAATTATCTTTCTCAAGGTCATGGGTACTGAACTTATACAGAACAAAGAATGGCAGAAAAGGAACGAATTTATTGGTTGTGGGAATACTTGTGCTATCTGGATACTCGAGGGATGCAAGATATATGCAAATAAAAGATTAGAAGTATATGAATACATTGAGATCAAATTTTGCGCACAAGATAAATGAAAACACAATAATAAGAAATAAAACTCTTAAAGCAGTAACAGCCTTACAAAAATAATGACAAAGTAGAAATAGTTTTAGGATTTTGTGTTAAATATGAGCACAACACTATATGTTGGCATGACTGCCATGCCAGGGTAACCTTTTCTCTGCCAAAACAGAGGTTTTTCATTTTCTTCACTCTGTGACCTTTTAAAATTGCTTAGAGTTCAATGGCAACCAATTTAGAACATCCATCACTCTCATCACAGCTGCTCCAATGTCCCTGAGTACATGGGTGCTGAAATGGGAAAGAAATTAACAGTTCATTTGTGAAAAGTGTACTTTCTTTCCCAAGTGCTGGAGGAGACTTCTCCCTCAGTGTGTCTGCTGCAGATAAATCAGCTTTCATACTTCAGTACACAAAGCCTACACAAAATAGCAGAACCATGTGCTGAAATACCTGGAAATATTCAAGAGAAATACAGAGATTATCAGATCTTTATATTGAATTCCTGGAACAAAGGAAAAGTGATCAACATATAAACAACATACATATTTCAGTGAATAGATAGGTCAATAAATAGCAATTATGAGAATAGGTTTTCTTGATATATAGCATTCAATTCAGATTCTACATTTGAACTATTATCATTAAAAATAGCAACCATAGAATATTTGCTGCAGTTCCTTCATTCCAATTTAACCTGTGCAATATTTAAAAATATTGGCATCTAATTCAAAATATGGGTCACCTGCTGCTGTTTAAAGATACATACTATACATGAAGCATTCAGCTCCATCCTTTGTCCAAGATGCACTCCATCAGTTCAACCTGTCTGTGTTTTCACCTGTCCCAAAAGACTCTTCTAAGAAATAAATCCAAAATAGTGCCTGTAAGTGCAGCAGACATATTATTCAGAACAACATGGCTTTATTATACTTTCATAAGTAATTTGTGGCTACTCATGTGCTCTGTATTATGTCTGTGCCTATCGAGTTCATGCAGTCTTTCAAATGGGGAGACAAAAGGTTCATATACTTCACTTCTGGAGATTGGTGAAGCACTCCAGGGTCCAGTGCCTGGTTTGGCCATGTGTAGTGTATCACAGACAACATCATCAGGAAGACGTCTCATTTACCAAATTTTGTCGTATGCCTGACCTGATCCTGGCCTTCACTCTGACTTGACCTTTGTACACGACATACAGACTGCAATGCAGCACATAGTGCAGCATGGGCTGCAATTGGTGGTGATGAGAGTGTATCTGCCCACAGTCACTTTACTGTGCCAGCACATGGTGTCAATCTGGAGGAGGGGAGAGAAAGAGGAGGTGATTTCAGAGAGCTCTTAAAGGAAGGCATAGGCACCTCAATGAAAGGTATTATGACAAAGCCATGTATGCAGTTTCCAGTGTATCCTGATAGTTATGCATCCAGAATAAAATTGTGTTTCACAAGAGACATCTCTAGATGTCTGAAACAAATAAAGATTAGATACAAGAAAATGCTGAAATTGTAGGCAAAATCCCTGTTTCATTAAAGTCAGTGGCAAAACTATTTTAGTGCATTGCATCATTCAATATTGTGATTGGTAAAAACTCTACAGGTACATACCAAAGGAAAGTCAGCTTAGAAATGCGTTATTGGCATCAAACGTCTTTTGACCTACTGGACAAATTCAGGCTTTCCAAGTCTTAGGAGAGCCTATGGCCATGATTTCTCAATGCTTATAAAGTTAAAGTCCAGCCTCAGTAAAAATGCCACTTTGAGGGCTGTATGTATTAATATATTAATATGTGGAAACAATAGGTTGCAAATAATAGAAAAGTTCACGATTCCATTCGGGATTTAGGTATTTTACTTTTCTTTCCAGTGTACTCCAAACTCAGCAAATTTATCATTTAATTACTTCCTTTTTAGTAACTGACATTTCAACTGCAAGTCTTATATTCACCTTTTACAAAATTATTTCTAAAAGATTTTTTTATCCTTAAAGCTCCTAATTAAGTCAGTCTTTTAATTCCTTGTTAAACTACTGCTTAACTATAAAATTAAGGGGTCAGGTGGGGAGGAGAAAGTCTGCCAAAACTGTCTTCATAAGGACTAAGACCCCAAATAGCTTAAGGCTATTAATATCACAAATCTTTGTGAATTTCAAAGTGAATATATTTTATCACCAAACAGGCAATTAAAATAAATCAGAAAGTAGATGCTTATAAGCATCTATTTTGTAAAATTCTCTAGTGGACAGAATTAAAAAGTTTTCCATATTCCTGAAAATCTCTGAGCATCACAGACGTGTATATAAAAAGTAGATAGTAAAAAAAGTGACTGTATTTTGCCAACCCATGTCAATCAAAAATAATAAACATGTCAATTCTTATCAAGGATTCCTATAAAACACGCTTCTGATTAGCAATATTGATCACCCTAAAATTACACTTATTCACAACTTTTGTGGCCTTCCATCATGCAATATGCTGATTACTCATCTTCCCATCAAGTAGTAGAAGTGGTTTTATCTTTACAGACTAGGGTGCTGTTATGAGTTCCTGTGTGCTTAGGGCTTTTTTTTTTTGCTTTGGTTTGGTTTTGAGCTTGGGTTTCGGTTTTTTTTTTTTTTTTTTTTTTTTTTTCCTGGAGTCTCAGGGGAGCAACATGAAAAAGATTTTTTGCCACAGCCAACAAACTCAGGACTTAGAAGAAAGCACTGTGCCTCTTGATGGCACATTTAAAAGCCTTTTAGTCTGGTGTTTTCTGGATTTGTTTGAATATTCAACCCAGTACTTTGGGGACCTAAATGGAGCAGAGTTCTAATTTCTCTTTTGCAAGGCTTTAGATGATACTTCTATGGCCAAGATCATGCTACAAACTGGCAGATAACCTCCAGTTATTATCAAAACAAATATTTGTTATTAAAAAAAAAAAAAAGGCAAAAAAAACCAAAGAAAATTTTTTTATTGTACCAGGTTCCTGAAGAGGAAAATAAATATGATGTATGTTTAAAAAGGAACTAACCTCTTCACTCATTCCTACCTGAGCTCAAACACCCTTTGCAGAGCTGTGAAGTAGTCACATGCTGGAATTAGAAGACAAAAAGCCTTGGATGTTCTTTGGGCTAGGATCTTTTCTGTATACACAGCAATGTTCTGTCCAAAAAGACTGAAACATCTGCATCTGAAAACAGAATTTGCTTGAAATAATTTTTTTTAAGAAAAGTTAGGATAGAAGTTATGATAATGGTTATATAGCAACTATTAGTATTACTAGTAATAACAATAAAAAAGCCCAAGCTGTGATAGCTCACTTGGAAAAAACACTTTTAACATCTCAGCCATATAATATACTCCTATAATATTTTAAGAAAAGGATATTCTGCCTGTGGTACTGACATTGATAATTCTTTCATTAGTTACAGAGAGAAGCTTTAGAGATAGCACTCAGTGATGTATTCATTTAGTCAGGTGGTTCAGTACGTGGTTAACCGTAAAGTTCAGAGTAGAATCGCAGAAAAATCCGGCTGCCATTTCTCAAAGGCACATATATGTTTCTGTCAGGTGGCTTAAAGCTGACTCTTCAAGACAGAAAATGAAGGCATGGAGGGTAGAAGGATCCGTTTCATTTTCTAAGTGAACACTAGGAGTATAGTCAGGTAAATAAATAATAAATAGTGCTATGACCATTGTCAGGTATGGTCAGAGCACTGTACAAATAATGGCACATAAGAAATCGGGATGTGGCCAGTTCCATCACTTCTGCAGTTATCAGACGCTCCTTTGTTGTGTACCCTTGACTGACAGAAATCAGTATCTCTTTATTGACTTCAGTTATTCAATAGCTCATAATAGAACTCTTTTGGGCTAATTTCTTCGACCTTCTAGAACAATGAAATATTTATTTGTAGAGAAAGAAAAAAGATTCTTAATGAAACATTCTTAAGGCTTTATTCATTTTATTTGAGATATACATTTATGTATTTCCACTAATTTATCTGAACCCCCTACATAAAGCAGTCACTACATTTACCTAAAATAGAGTGACTCATTGGCACTCTCTCAGATACAAATCACGTATTCCAGCTTCTTGTAGTCTTCTGTTCCCTCTGACTTCATACATTTGCTTATTAAAAAAGATTGAGAAAATTGAAAAGTACCACAATATGTGGTAAACCAGGGCTGCTTCTAATAATAATTACTGTTAGGATATGTGTCTATACATCAAAGAAACAGACTAGACATATGCAAAACAGTCAAAAAACAATCTCAACAATCAAAGTGTCAGCAGATTAGCCAAGAGATACAGACAGGGTGTGTAAAGAAAGAGAGAAAATGACTTGGCTAAAGCAGTACTAGTATTAGCACCGCTATAACCTAGTTATGTTATTATTTTTTTTTGGTTGTCTCTAGCAAGAGATTTTTGTTCAAGTTTATATTTGTTCTACTACTCAAGTTCCATTTCAAGAATGTCCTAATAGTAAAATAGCCCTGCTGAAACCAAATAATCATAATATTTATTAATGGAAAATATAATAACAGTTGAATGTGTTTGGTTATATTTATTTCATACTGTTTTTCTGGAAGTGCATTTGGCTTCCTGAGGTGTGTCAGAAATACTGGAGAAATATTTTGTTAGTATCAAGGTAGTGGTGAGATATCTGATTATTTTAGAATATTCATCTCAAATGAATGTTTACTCCTGGAAATACAAATATTGTCCTGTCTTTATTAAATTATATTTTACGGCTTTTAGATTATTGCATTATTATCTGAATTTTCTGATTATATAATTTTGCATAGGCAACTCATTATCCAGAGGAAATTTTCTACTATATGCAAATTAATATGTAAGATAATTATGCCTAAAACTTACTTCAGCATGTTGGTATTCTTGATAAAATACACTGATTCTTCCCCTTCCTTTGGTATACCTTGGAGTATCATTGTGGATGAGGTTATTTTGAAAGAAGGAAACAAATTGAGACAGGGTTTGCTTACCCTCTATTATTTTATGTACAGCCGCCATTTTCTAACGAAAGCTTAGATCATTTTATTTCTCTCAGCAAAGACAGAACAAGACATAGTATAGCATAAATTCTATTATGTATGTTAAACATTTGACTCATGTATGGTAAATAAATATAATGGAAAACATGTCTTTTCTGTTGTATTTTAACTTACTATGTCATCAGACTTGTTTCAGAAATGGGTACTAATAGAAAATCTCAAAAGCATCCATTTTACAGCCCACTTCACCAGTGACCAGCTACAGTACTCAGGAAAATTAAGGTACTAATGCTTATCTGGCTTCCTTGTTTTCTTAGTGCACAGATATATTGAGATATATTGATAGCTGTAACAAGCAACCAATGCATTAAAGTGTCAGAAAATTAAAAGTAGCGCTGGAAAACAAATGCCACTTTTCTGCTTTACATTGCATTTTAATGACTTTAGGAATTACTCATATTGACCAAATTAAGAGTATAGATAACCCTTGGTTATTTAATTTAATTTTGTGATTTTAAATTTATGTTTCAGAACCCTGATGAAATCCCTGGATGTCACGAATTGGGAGTTCTTTTCTGCATCTGGCTGCCTCCCTAATATACAGGATAAGGAGGTATTGTCACAGATCTGAAACTGTGTTTCATTCATCGTTATTGCTCAGACATCAGGCTGCAGAGATAAGAGAGAGAAACTGATTAAGATAGCTCAGTCTGCAGGTAAGATAAATTGCTGAATAGCGGTTGGATTCAGGCCAGGGGCGGTGAATGTTGTAAATTAAGAGGGAGAATAAGACTGTAGTTCGGCACAATCTGGGTAATTAAAAAGGGACAGAAGACCTTCTAGTGTGACCGGAGAACCTTTAGTGAGTAAAAATAGTCTGGTGAAATTTGAACATATAGGCCAGCAATCACCAAATGTATATCTTCAATAGAATGCCAGTACGCTGCTTTACATGTGTGTATGTACAAGCTGCTTATTTCAACAAGTTTTCCAGGCTACTTTGGTTCAAATTTTAAGTAAGCAGCTAAAGTATAAGATGCTTACCTTTAGTAAATTTTAAAACTATTTCTGTTGAGACTTATATTTTCAATATAAGAAAGAAAGTGCAGAAAAAAAGAGAGAAGCCACTGCATTTTCAAAAGTAACATTTAGCAACAGTTTTTCCACTTGAAAAAGAAACCAAAGCTCAGTAAGAGCAGTAAGGATCTAGACAAAGAAAAGAACCAAGTATTTAATCTACTGAATCTTCCTACTAAAGCTGGATTCTTCCCTTCAGTCTATTTAAATCTAGCTTTGAAGGTTTCAAAAGAACTTGAAATATTGTACTGTTTCTCCAACTTATTCCTTTGGTTTTGAGTGCTTTTTTCTTTCCATTTGCTTCCTTTTGATACTTCACAGTTGTTCTTTTCATTTCATGTTACAGCTGCTGTGAAACAATATTTATGTGTAAAGTGATGCTTATATATAAAGTACACAATATAGGGTATTGACAGAGGTGCGAACAATCTATCTGGAATGAGAAGACTTCTGTACCATTTCATTTACACAGACAAAGTTACTTTCCTTTTAACACCTAATAATACATCAATCTTCGTCAAAGCCTATTTACTATAAATTAGCTCAGGCACATTTCTTCAGTGATTCAAGTCCTTTATTACTCCTCATTACTTGATGTTCCACCCAATTTAATCTCATCTGCATACGGGGAAATTGCCCTTAGACTCATTACTCTAGTTTTTTGTATTATGATACACTTGATACAGCTAAATTCTTAGTTTGCTCTCTCGATTATATGAGGAAGTTTATCACTGTCTATGTAAACTATGTTTTTGATGCCAGATCTAACACCTTATCTTTGACATCATTATAATTTTATTTGAAATTTATGACAGCAAGATGTTAAAAGCAGTATTTACATTAGAATGTCAGTAAAAGTTTACAGGAATGTGAAAGATGCAGCTAAATCTTTTCTATTTTCCCAGGGATTCCATCAGCACATTACCTAGTGTATTTTGTAAAAAATCCTCTACTTCCTCACATCGAAATGCATTTTTTTTTTTTTATAAAAGATAATGTTAAAGTCTTACATTTGATTATTTCATATTCTTTTGAAAGTTCAAGTCCAAATATAAACTTTGATACTGAAAATTTCTACTAAAATTGGAAGCCCATGATTGTCATCAGAAGAGCTCTTCTTCATTAACATGCAATAACATTACACTTATTAAGAAGGTGTCAGAGTTGTGGTCAATTTGTTATCTGTGGAGTAATACAACTTTGTTAATATTTTTTTTCCTATGCACTGTGTAAAATGAAGACTAATACAAAAACTGGAGAAAAACAAATAGAGTAAATCTAAGTTGAAATTACTGAATAATTTTCAGTTAAACAATTAACTTACTGTGCATTTGACAAGATGGTGATATCCTCTCAAGTTTGCATGAAGGAATTTTAGGACTAGAAATCATGTTAACCTTTTATATATATATATATATATATATATATATAAATATATATTAGTATTTCCCAGTTTCTGAAGTAGTAGTAACAAGATACCTCAGATAGGGCGCTTATTGCACAATTTTTACCATACTGGAAATAAAGAAATAGCACAATTCTCAAATTTGTACATCAAAAAGCTTTAGCTAATATGGGATATTTTTTTTCCTGGAATGAGAAATTCTAAATTTTGTTGATCACTCCATTGTTTCTTGATTTGAGCAAGCTACTGAAAGCAACTGATGGCAGATTAGGATGATAAGAATGGATTTTTAGTTTTTCTCCTGGTCCTATATTTCTAAATAATAAATAATAGATAATCAACAACATGCTGCCATCACTGGTCAAAAGAAACCAGCATACTACAGAGGCTTCATTAAACTTTCTGCCTAAATCTTGAAGTTGTGTGAGAATGCAAGATATACTCAGATCCTGTGGTAAAATGGCAATTGCAAAATCAGTGATAGGACATTATCTTAGCCTATAACCAGAAGACTTGGCCAGAAAAGACTGGGGGAAGAAGAGAAGCCAGAACTTTTATTTTAGAGTCCATGTGTGCATATGTTCAGATAGCTGTGCCAGGAACACCACTGGTCTTATTCCTGTATCTTAAATTTGACCAAATGGAAGAATACATATTTTAAAAATTATTAAAATGAGGGATCCTTATAACAGTTGATTGAATTTTCAAATATTTTGGAATGGTTCCGATAAGGCATTCACTAAGACAGTATAGTTTGTCATTAATAAAGTATATTCTCATCCAAAGCAATCACAGTTCATGTTAATCTTCTACAATAATAGCTCCAAACCCTTATCCTAGTGTACTCAGGGATATGTAAGCTATTTCTACCAAGCATTCACTGGATATAGCTGAAATACTGGATACAGCTGATATTAATTGTAGTATTTATTGATACTCTGTCCAGCAGTATAGCATTTTCATACTTTGCTTGTAAAAGTATAGGAGAGAAATTAAACTATCTCGATCCTTTACCCCTTAAGTTTCACATGGTATATGTTCATTGTTGATAATTTGGCAGCAAGTTAAAAAAGTCAAACAATATTTAGTTTCATATCTACATAACACTTTCTTTTGTAAAGAAAATGACTGATGATATATTAAATTCATTATTTTTCCAACGTATTACTAATCACTGTGGCAGTACCAAAAATTAGTGGCTTGAGTTCAGTGACCTTCTATCACTATAGCATCATGTTTGAGACACAGCAATTCATTTTCCTCACAAACATGTTTATTATGTGTCTTCACTTTCTTATAACTGGAATGCATGAAGGCAATATAAAGAACTAGAAGATACATAGGAAATTCTTTACCTAATATTACTAACATTTTAGACATGTTTTGAAAACGGTTTCTGTTCAGTACAACCTTGCCTGTGCTTATCTCTTTCATCAAAATCAGAAAGAAATTGAAAGACAGGCTAATTAAAGAGAAACATTCAGAGACTTGAAAGTATGGATAGAAAGACTAATTACAAGTTCTCAATACTCTCCTTTGTTTCTGTATTCTATTTGTACTTTTCCTTCAGAAAAAAAAAAAAAAAAAGAGAACTTCTACTACGATTAGCTAATTATGTTTAGTTATTCATCATACTTTTAAATTTTTATTAATTTTCTTTTTATTTTGACGTCTTTGGAGTTTCTACATCCTATTTTCTTTAAGCAAAAAACAAAGTGAGGGAAGTACGATCGTGTATATTTGATGGAAAAGCCATGTTCCACTGTTCAGCTTTATAAATTATACACAAATATTGACTCACGTATGCTCTAAGACCTCCTAGAATAGGGCCCCAGTATGTGCATCTGTTGAAAGAGCCTGCCAAAAAAAGTGTGTTTCAGCCTCCAACATGTAAAATATGCATATTCAATTGCAAAAAATCCTGACATCATTTCAAAAAGGTTTCAGTAACTTGCTGCTGTCCCCAGGAAGCAATAACTTGCGTGCCAACAACTCATGTAAGTTTTATGGATCTATTTAACTTGCTTTAAGAACAACACCAAAACTAAATTAACATTACTGTACCACATTTCTTGTAACACACAATGCACTGGAATTCCTTTCAAAGAATTTTCTTACATATATGAACACATATGTAAGCATCTGTAATTTGGGAGTAGGACAGTCAACCATAAACCGACATGTCCAAAATGCTTGCTTTTGCCAGGTGTTTTTCTTTTGGATACTTTTTCGCACCTGGTACTTGACAATATTTTTTCCCAACTTCTTACAAACAACCAAAACTATAACCCTGAATATTTATGAAAAGAAATCCACACTTGGTAACCACTTTTGGCGTTTTATTTCTGTGCCAATATTTAAGTTATATTTGGGGATTGTAGCAAATGCTTAATGTATGCACATTCCTTTGAATAAGAATATGAACTTTCATAGACCAAAAAAAGGCCTTATATTCATATTTGCTTTTACTCTCAGCTCCTCTGTGCCATTCCTGTGTGTGCTACAGTCTCTACCGAATGACTAGCAATGGAATATGAACCCGACCTTATACCTAAAATAAATATAGATAGGCTGAGCTAACCACAGGCATACTTTTAATGAATACAAGTTTTAGTGTTTTATACAGCTGTAATCTAAGATTAGGAACATATGGTTCTGGTGGTGAATTAGCACTATGAAGATATATAGCAGTGAAAATTTCATGACAGTTTCAGAACACATAAAGTACCCTGGGTTTAGATAAATTCAGACCTAATTTATTTTGAAACGTGAAGGTTGCAGCCTTGTCAAAACAAGTCTGAATAATGATAATACTATAATGATTTATTGAAGTTCTTATAAGGAATAATGAGAGTTTTAAATTATCATCTGTGTTAACGTTTCATCTGCATGGGAATCATACACAATTATGCTTAAGAATAATAAAGCCTCAACTGAAAGTTCAGATGTTTACTGGGATAAAAAGACAAAATCCTGTGAAATAATTTCATTTGATTTCATTAGATTTCCCTTTCTGAGAATTGTTATTAAGGGGGAAAAACCCAATGGATCTGGAATTCAGCCTTGTTTTCAAAGCTCCATCTACACAAGTGCAGTTCTGGATCCATGGATACAGAGCACCACACCAGCATGGCAAGTACTTTGCTATGAACAGTTCCTCCCCCATCCAGTTTATAAGGATACATTCAGGGCACATTTTGCTTCAGACAGTTCTTTGAAATTTAATTCACATTCTGGAAAAAGTTGTATTTCTAGAAATATGTAGGGAAAAAATTGAAAAAACAATTTTGGATACTGTTTCCTAAAGTACTTGCTAGGAAACAAACTTCAATTAGCTGTTAATAGAAACTCATACACGTTTGAATGATAACATCCATTTTGCCCTGATTTTATTGCTGTTCCTACATGCCAGTGAATATAAGGTCTAAGGGAGTCTTTAAGGGACTCAAATAATTTACTATTTGATTTAGATGGGGAAAACAAAAGGTGTAATGAGACGGCCTGTATTTGTAGAAAGGAGACTGCTGTATACACAGGGAAAACGTGCATCCATGTTCCAAACTAAGCTTTGATGAACAAAAGAAATGTTCTGGAGGACCTATGAAATACCAAGCATTTAGATTATAGCTACCTTTCAATCCTTAAAAGTTTTATTTGCTACTTGATGGCAATAGTTACTTTGGAAGAGTTAAGCAAGGCTTTTCCTTTCTTGTTGATAGGATGGAAAACAATGAATGGGATCATAAAAAAAGGGAGATGGAAGAGATTTCTTATAATCAAATGAAAATATTTTGTTCAGCCCAGTTTAATTGAAGACTTTTAAGGACTCAGAAATTACCAAAGTAATTTGTATCTTGGATTTCTAATTCTCTTCTGCTCAGTTATCAGTGGACTCCTCTCTAACTGTTGGTTAAATTAAGTTTGGTAAATAGAAAATGTAAGGAAAAGCTGAGAGGAAAAGTACATAGATGCATAAGAAGTATTTCTTTCACCAGGAGATCTACTGAGTATTTTTTTAATGAAATCTATTATTTAGAAAACGTGGACCCAAATTAATAACAGTTTATTTTACACGTCTCTGAGGAGCTTTCACACTGCGGGTTTTATAGAGAAAGTAATTTTTTCACTTAAATTTTCAGAAGTACAGAAGTTGAAAATAATAAATATGAGGGCAGTGATCACCCAAACCATGGTTGACCATAAGTCACATAATTAACCTTGCAATTATGTAGCAATCAAATGTAAAAATAAAATCATATGCATAAATATCAATTAATCAAATTTTTTTTTGTATTCTGGAAATAGAGACATAGTATAGATCATGCTACCACATTAATAGCTATCAGGACTTCTTTACCATCTTGAATCATAGCAATATCTAAATTACAGTGTTAGAGAAAGAGAGGAAAAGATGGGGGAATGGAGAAAATGTGAGAGGGAAAAAGTCACTCTGTTTATACCAAAACAATACATTTAAAAATTATAGGATATACTGCAAATATTTTTCCCCTATTATGATCAGGTCTGAAGAACATTACTAACTGCAGAGATACTGAGCAGCCCGTCTGGATGTAGTAACAAATATATGATGCATTGTGGAAGTGTGATGCAAATTGTAGGTACTCTAGCAATCACTTTTTTTTCCTATAGGCAGATGGCATAAACAAATTTCTAGTGAAATGAGCTATAATTTCCTTTGGTACTAAGACCCCAACCAAGATATAACAAGTCTGGATTCTTAATTAGATTAACCTACAGAATCCTTGGACTAGTAGTTCCCAGTTTATTTCTATCTCTCAAATGCAAATAACTTCCAGGAGCTTTAAAGACTATGATTCTAATAATTCAAGTCCGTAGCCATTTTAATATTAAAGAAAATTAATTAAGTTATTTTAATAACAGAACTCAGAGGAGACAAAGGTAAACAATTGATTCACACTGAAAACACATTCTTCCTTTGAGAAAATAGTATTAATAGGAAATGTTATCACTGCATAAGCTTTGAAAGGACTGTATACACGGGGTATATTCCTCAAGTTTGACACTTTGGGTTCCTACTGTTTAAAATTGATTTGAAAATAAAAAAGCTCTCTTATACTGATAAATTTCAAACATTTTTTTAAATTTTTAAAGAAAGCTTTCGCAAGCCACATGAGATTTAATCTAAGATTCACAAACTAAAAGATTAAAATCTCATAAGCATAAATAAGTGAGCCTTGTCATTCACTGTAAAGAAAGGATGACTTAAGATCTGGGGAAGATTCGTACCACTTAGCTTAAGTGATCATCCTGATTTCTTTCTTTTTAGGAAAACTTCTAAGGTGACTCTTAAGGTTTCAAGATTACTTGCACAAGGATGCCTCTTTGAGAAAGCTGTCTCAGAATTCCACACATTTATATGAAGACATTCAAGTTAATAAGAAGTCATATTCATACAGTCTCATTCTATTTTTGAGAATTATATTCTGTTAGGAAATTTTTACAAGGTGTGACAAGGATGATAGTCTGCTGGAGGAGAGTACTACTGCAAGACCTGAAGATCCTGGATTCATTCACATCAAGATCACTTCAAAAAGTTCATCACTGAAGCTATTAAACAGGAACTATAAGAACAAAAATGTCTCACCCTTCCAAAGCTTAAAAAAAATTAATCATAAAAGTAGGTGTTGTATGAATAAGGAAAAAAGGCTTATTTTTAGCATCTCTTCTCTTTTTCCTTTGCTATTATCAGGATGACTCTCTTTAGTTCAGGTTAAAATGAGACATTAGCATAACCTCTGCTAAGCACATCTAAGTTTATAGCCTGTAGAATTTAATTTTAAACATCAAAATAATAACTAAGACATTTGGATCAAAGATCACACAGGGAGATGGTATACTGTGAAGAAAAATTACAAGATTAACTGATATATATATATGCTCTGAATTCAAGAATGTTGAATTTGTTAAAAAACGTGCACTTTTATCCTTTAAATGCTTATTTGCATGCAGCAAGATACATGTAATTTGTACAATGGCAATAAACAGATGCCACATGGAAGTCCCTTTGGTTATTATGACTACAATTCAGTAACAATAGTATGAATATATAAGACACACATTTTGGTTTGTTTTAGGCCAGATATTTTATAGGACAGTTTAAATAGTGACTTGGTTTTGTATTTAAAACAGCTGTACATGATAGTTTAAAAGCATGTTCTGTGATACCATAATTCTATATTACCATGGAACTGATCTCCTTACAAGTTGTAAGGCTGAGCAGATATAGCAGAAAGGCATAACCCAAAGCACCTTACTTTTGGAAACTAAACCAACCCCGAATTCTAGATTAACTCTACTTTAATTTTTAATTTTAAACCAAATCAGAAGCTGAAATTGCATCTCCATTTTTGTGTGTTTTCAATCAAACTTGGAACTCATAGCCTGTAAGCTGGACAATATCTAGTTATTTTTACAATATAATTAAAAAAAATAAAACAAACAAAAAGAAAACTTATGTCACTTACTAGAAAAATAAAAGCCCTCTCAAGTACCAAGAATTTGTGTTTCAAAAACACATACAGGTGCCTGAAAAATCAAGACTAACAATACTTCAGGCTAAAGAAAAAACAAGCTACCAATATGTAGTTCTTGCTTATTTTTCAGGCAGCTTTGCCATGTTGTCCAAGACTCTTCTACTTTTAAGTCTGTTGTGCTGTACTCACTTAAAAATACAGATTTTCAGTTAACCAGACAAGATTTTTTTCCTTTAACCAAAGATACATGCAAAGATAACTACAGGCAAGAATAAGTGCCTGCAGTTTGGAAAGAAGCATTAATAAGCACTTCTCTAAAGCCTTAAACAAAGGAATCTAATCACAGATAGAAGGAAACTTGGGTATATTAGAATATGTGGCCACCAGTATTTGAGCACTGGTCCAGTTCTCTTTGTACTTAATGGAAAATATTGCCATTAACACAGAACTATAAAGTGGAAAATGGTGTCAATGAAGTATTCAACAGTTGTGTTTTTTTTTTAATTGAACTACCCTTTGACAAAACAATACACTACTGCCCCACTGGGTGGCCCCTATGCTATACTTTTAATGGGTTTTTATGTCTTCAAATATAATTTTTTAAGCAATATTTTCTTTGATTTATGTGACTAGCTAAACCAGCATCTGGAAAGATAATATTTTTTAACTTCCTTTCTGATGAATAATAAATGTCACATAGGAATTAGAAAGTAGGATGTAGTCGCATGTGCCATCTGCTGCATATGGGAACAGAAGAAAGATATTAGACTTTAAATTAGGGGTTGCTTCATAGAAACTCAAAGATGAAAGGAAACCACACTGATCACTTGGAAAATTATACCAGCCACTATCAGTCATTAGAAACCTATCAGTAGAAAATCTCACAATATGACAAGACAGTCTTGAGAGCCCTCTAAGGAATATCTACAAAGTGTATTTTAAATAGAGATTTATGTCATTAAACTCATACAGTTTTATGATTATTTACTTCAATTTCTTTTCAGTTTCATCTAGGTGCCTAGGTCCTGTGATAGCAGGATATGTAGAGACATATCTGCAGGTAAAATATGTAACCTTGCACTGCTGCATTCCCATAGCAACTGGCTATTCACAACAGTAAGGAGAGCTACATATTTACATAAAAATTCACTTAATTAAAAAGATAAACATTATCCACATTTTACCTCAGAAGTGGAAACTATTGGTTTGCCCATCACGCTGTGTGCACAAATCTTCATGCCATTCAGCTACTTCAAACCAGATGATTTATGTAATGAAAGTTGCTTCTATCCATTCCAGCTGCCCATTTGATTTCAGCGGTAGCTAGCAAGTCAATCCAGACCCAGAAATCAGAGACATGGGTCAGGCTTTTCTCCAAGGTTGTATATCAGAATCATAGAATCATAGAATAGTTAGGGCTGAAAAGGACCTTAAGATCATCTAGTTCCAACCCCTCTGCCATGGGCAGGGACACCTCACACTAAACCATATCACCCAAG
>JANRGW010021373.1:0-11875 GCA_024733675.1 Psilopsiagon aymara
CTCTGCTATCTCAAAGTTCTCCCTGCAGCTGCTCTAGCTGAGAAATCCTCCACAACAAGGTTCTTTACACCCACAGTCCTTTACTTCTTTTTTATCACCGAAAGAGAAATTTTCAGTCCAAAAAAGAATAGCAACTTTGTCCACATGCACTGGTATTTGTATCTTTTCCACAGCCTCAGAATGACTTTTTACTTGTGATTGAAAGCAATAAAGGGAAAAAACACAGGTGTATCCTGGGTTCTTGTCCACATGATATGAGCAACATGATTCCTTTGAGTCAGGGGAACATTTTAATCTTTCAATATTTTAAAGAGTCTTGTGGAATAGCTGTGCAACCATATTTTCTATAAGTTTTATACAGCTGGAATTTGCCTGAACATCGTCTGAAGATGATGTTTCCTTAAACGTAACAAAGTTCTTTGCAACTATTGAAGTACTTACTATGAAAAAAACACAACTATCAAGTAGGGCACTGTTTATTCATCTCACAAATGGCCAGCAGATCATTCTTCAATTTTGTGTAGATAACAAAACCAGTTAATTCTCTGAAGGGATTATAATGTCACTCTTCAAGAGTTTTCTAAAGCTGACTAGCATACAAAATCTTGTTGAAATGTGTTGCACATGGAAGTATCTGGATTAACAGGACTGGTTTATGCCTAAAAATACACATACAGGACTTGTTTCAATATCTGCAATGTACCTCAGTTCTACCCTGTCCCAATACATTTTAATCTTCTGCTGCACAGAAGACCTAGGAACCAATTCTAGACCAAAGCACAAAATCTGAAATCCATCACTGAAATCTAAGCTTAACTCTCTGAATATGTTTTCTTAATACATCCAAAAGTTGCATTTGAGCAGCCTCTAAACATAGGACAAAATCTATAAACAAGAAAGATAACTGTCTTGTCCATTATGACTCCTCTAAGATTACAGAGTTTTCCAGGTCCTGTTTGCCTAGCCTGTCTTTCAAGCATTCACCAGAAGGCAAAGCAGTCACATTCTACTTTGTAAGCTAAAGTCACATAAGGTTTCAAATTTTAGGGGTAGGGGAGGACATGAGAAGAAAAATATACTCATGTATATATGAGAAATGTACTTCTTCAAAGTATAAAGAAACTTTTACAATTGAGGAAGCATCATGACAAGTTTGAGGACACTGGAGCTCTGTGATGAGAGGTCTTGGTAAACTCTGGAAGGACTAAAGCATTTGAACAGTGCAGCAGGAGAAGTGAGCAGCTGAGGGCTCAATGTAGAGGAAAGTGGGGGAAGACTTTGAAGTGTGGAATCACAGCAAGAGGGATTCTGACACTTGAGCCTCTCGTGAGTCCTTCAGCTCCCATTCAGATACCTTGCTAACACTACAAGTTGTCCCTGCTCACTTGAAATCTGTCATGACAATACACCCATGAGTCATTCACTTCAGCGGGTGTGAGAGTTGAGAACAGGGTGGCCGACATTTGACATTAGAGGACAGAGAGTTTTAAATTACTTACGAAAAGTCAGAGTACAGAAAATCAATAGAACCAAGAGAACTATGTTGCAAAGATGAAACATATTTCAATCTAGCCATGGAAAGAAAATGTTTGAAGTAGCATGGTATCGTATCAGCAAGCGGCCATAGAGGAGGCTGCCTCTTGCTTTGTTTTAGGAAGCTGCTTTCACAGCAGGGCATAACTATGGTATTCAGAATAAATGGTCAGGTTGATTGGATTTAATTATTATTATTGGATATTTTCAACATTATCAGCTGGGTGTACAGTAGTCAGTTGGACTGTTTGGTGATTTTTCTGGATGAAAATGAGAGGTGAAGATATTACATCTAATGAGAAATACAAATGCAACCCAAAAATGATTGATAAGGGAGAGTCCAACAATTTTTGCATATAGATACAGGTGACTAAAAATGGTAAAGAAGACATCCATAGATATTTAAAGGAGGAAACTAATTTGAAAACATCTATGTAAATCATTACATAAACCAACAAAGTAACATGGGAGTTATAGACATCTCTGAATGAGTAAGAAGTAAAATTCTAGAGGAGGATGTACATATATATTGTGTCATAGAAGGAATTATGATTAAAAGGAAGCATTTTAGGAAGAGGAACAGTCTTTAATTTAACCAAAATTGAATTTGTCAGTGCAGATTACCAGAAAGAGTTGTCTGGACAATACATTCTCCCTCCAAGTAAATGTTAAATTATTCCATGGAAAATTACCAAAAAGCTAAAGTACTGTGTCTGGGAAATGCTGCTCTAGTTATCCCATAAGTATATCTCAGGTACTTTTCATTCTATTTCTCTTTTGGTCAATTCTGCCTGACAGGATCTTTTTTTAGATTGATGAGTAATACATTAAATTAAGCTTGCCTTAGTTTTTTTTTCCCCCAAAACTAAGTACTCTTTCCTATTGTCCTTAAAACTCGGACTAAAAACTGCTATTTGAAATAGCTTCTGAGTGTATGCACTTGAAATTATGCAGCTTACATTTGATCCCAGTGACATTGAAGCCTGGCTAGCATCAGGGAAATCATCTTCTATGTAGTCAGTATCTTAATTTACTCTTCATCTATGTCTGAAATCAAATTTAGAAGAGAAATGTCACTTGAATAAGAAAAAAAAAAAAAAAAAAAAAAAAAGGCTGATCTCAGATTCTGGCACTGTCTAAGAACTTTAAGAAAAAATAGCAAAAAAAATGACAGCTAGAGGTTTACAAGGACAATAGAAGGCACCGGCAAGGTCATATATGTTACCTGCAGTTTCCTGCTGCTGAAAAGTTGTGACATAATAGATATGTTTTTAAAGACATTGGAATGAAAAAATCTATTTGTGCACTATTATACTTGTGAATGATTTCTACAGGATGATAAGATCTTACAGAATTGGAGAAACAGTTTGTCTCTTGGAGGACTTCTTAAAAACGAACAAAAAATTTAGGTGGAAGAAAGGCCTCTACAGTACAAGCAGCCATTGAGTTACCCAGGAAATGGGTTCTGGAACTACATCAACAATATTCTATAAGAGTATCTTAAGAAGATAATGATATAAACTGTTCAGTTGAAACAGTGAACTGCTTATTTGCATATTTGAGGAACAAATATATTGGAACCAGATGATTTTTAAAGTCCCTTCCAATGCAAACCATTCTATGATTCTATGAATCTATGACACTACTTAACAGACAAGCAGTATTAAAAAGGGAACATAAATAGCCAGAGATTAGAAGTGGTTTTTCTAGACTTAGCAAAAAGAACACGCAAGAAACTGTTGCTCCATGCAAATGTCAGAAGAAGAGTTGGTTTTACTCAACGTAATGCTACTACAAGAACAAGATGGCATAAGCTGGTCATTGTACACTTGTTTTTATACAGGGCTTCCATTTCTGAGCAGAGTAAGGTTTAGGAATAGAAGGCATAATGACAAAAATGCCTAACCACTTTTAAGGCAGTGCTGCAGAGATCACCACAAAAACCCAAGGTTGTTTTCAACAGTAAAGAAATTGGTCCACATGTCCAAAGTGACCAATAGCAGCCTGACATTTGGTCTTGCATTCTGTAATTGTCACCTGTGAAAAGCTTATCTTACTATCAAGTAAAATCCTAAATTCAAAGATAACCCGACTGATCTGTAGATAGTAGTGATTATCATGCTAATTAGAAGTGAAAGGAATTATGAGATCAGTTAAACACTGTGTTAAGTGTGGATCATTTACCAATATAATATCTATTTTAAACATCTAGTTTAAACTGCCTGTTATTTTCCAAATAAACTTAATAACACATGGGTTATGCATTCTCTATTTTAAAATCCAGTGTACAACTGCCTCTAAATAAGCAAATAAAGATTTAAAATACATAAATGTCAGCATACATTAAATACATGCTTTCAGTATCATTCACCTTAATCACACCTTAAACTGATGAACAAACATGCCCACAGTAAAAAAAAAAAAAAAAAATAATAAAAAAAAAAATACAATACTTAAAATCTAATCAGGTAGTTATGATCCCACTTTTTGGAAGTTGAAGATTATGTCTGTTATTGCTGAATAGACCTGAATTCAAATGAACAGTCTGTAACTATTCAGAGCAACAGATAATATCTTCGTGTATCCAGTGTAGGAGCTCATCAGGAAAAGGATCCAGCCACAAATGAAATATGGTAAACACCATTTCCAGACACTGAAAGCATCTGGCACAGATTGACCACATGACCCATAGGCTCCTTGGGTAAAAAAATGTTGTTTATAGCCTAACTGTGCCTGTCTGGGTTTTGTTTGAAAAATAGTGACACAGGCTAAGAGAGCAGTGTAGAACATTGCCACATCTGAACAGGGTGTGTGATCACATTGAAGTACTCAGAAAGTTTTCTGGCCATTTTAATATACTAGTATAAATACAGCTGTGAGAAGCCAGAGCTTGTTCAGCACAGTGTTTGAGAAACATAATTTGGGTAAATGCAAGTGGACTATCATGGGAGAGGAAGATGGCTATGCCTTCCTAATTTCAATCTCTAAAGTATGTGCATAGTAATGTCCACCAAAGCAAAAGTTGGATTTTAATGTATCTTCCTTGTTGTAACCTAGAATATTAAAAAAAAAATCCTAAACAACTTAAAATAGGGACTTGGATGAATGTGAGTCATTCTACAAGTCCTATTAAACAAATGTCTCAGGATATGTTGCTTTGGAAGTAAACGTTCATGTCACTGATAGAAAAGGCATAACTCAGATTATGGAGACTGATTATTTTAAATGCAGTTTTAATATTTTTAGTATGGAGTCTTAATCAAATTTTAAAGTCTGCACAAAAAAATACTAAATTATCTGAATACAAATCCAGGAAATTAGCATGGGCTAAAGACTTCCCTGCAGTAAATCTATGCAATTCCTTTGACTTTAGAGGCTAAACTCTTAAAAACTGAATGTGCCTTTTCTCTTTCAATAACTGCAGTCATCTCAAAGAAATCAGATTTTGAAACACAAGTTACAACACTAATGCTGAGAAAAGTAAGAAGTGATAAAACTTAGTATCTTTACGACCTTCACAGAGCAAGCATCCTTTAATTCTATATCTGCTATTCAAAGCAGAAAATGATATTTTCAGCCCCTCTGAATCACATTGCTTTCTTTAGTTTTGTTCTACACAACTTTAAATGCCTCTTATAAATCAAGAGCAAATCCAATGAATTCAGCTTTTCTACTGAATTAAGTGGGTCCACATCTGAAAACAAAAAAGAAAGATAGGCAGGTCCAGTCCATTGTATAAAAGCCTTCCATTATCGTGTGGCTATTTCTTGTCTCAGTTCAATGGGAGATAACATACAAATCTAGATTATAAATTTTATTTGAAGTAATTCAGAAATTGTTAATAATTAATAGTGCAAATAGATACTAGATAAATAAATGGCAGGCAATGAATCTAAATAAATATGCTAATCCTAATTAAATTAGATTAGGAGAAAATTCTCTAGATCACTGTTTAAAGGGACTAAATCTTGCTGAGATAACAGGTTACATCTTCAATGAGCAGTCATCTTTCTAAGATTAGGAATGATTATTCTGATTTTCTTGTGAAGGCCTTTTAAAGAAGCTATATAACAGATTTTACATTGCATTTTCCCCATTGACATTTGGGAAAAATTAATGTCCTAAAATTCAGAGGTTTAGGTCTCCAGGAAAACTTGCCCAAACTCTAAAGCCTCTTTTACCCAATAACCTTCCCATTTTCTGTGCTTGCTCAGAAAAATGCTTGGCAATGTATTTGCTATACATAAAAAAATCAGGAAGATGTGACAATCATAGCATATTGAAAAGCACACTATTATCACTTAGTCAGCGCCATTCTCAAAACCAGCTTCCAATTAGAAAACAACAACAGCAAAAAAATCAATAAAGAAAGCAGAATAATATCCAAAGATGCTGAACACAGCACGCGTAAGAGTAGAATAAGTTATTAACCAGGTAATTATATATGGGAGAGGAACTCACTTTCTTAAGAGTTTTGTTCTTTCCTTTTTTCATTCATTATATCAATAAAGAAGCTTTAAACTTCTTTTAAAATCATAGAATCATAGAATAATTAGGGTTGGAAAGGACCTTAAGATCATATAGTTCCAACCCCCCTGCCATGGGCAGGGACACCACCCAGTAAGCCATGCCACCCAAGGCTATGTCCAACCTGGCCCTGAACACCGCCAGCGATGGAGCATTCACAACTTGCCTGGGCAACCCAGTCCAGTGCCTCACCACCCTTACAGTAAAAAACTTCTTCCTCATATCCAATCTAAACTTCCCTTGTTTAAGTTTGAACCCGTTATCCCTTGTCCTCTCACTACAGTCCCTAATTGTCCCTAAATCCTAGAAAAGCGATGTGGGCATTTAAATCTGAGGGCAATATTCACCTTTCATAAATAATTAATCGCTCTTCACAGTTATTACAGTTATGTGAAATGCTTCTGAGTAAAACATGATCAGCATTTTCATAGTGAAAATGCCATAACTGTGCTCATATTATTTTATCAGTTAGTTTTGCTGGTTGCCAACACATCAGCAATTATACCTTCATGAACTAGCTCCTAAAGCAGAGTCATCTTGGCTTTCTTTAGGTGTCTAAGGGAAAAAAAATTAGAACCCAGTGTCAGATATAATTAAGCACATCCACAGCTTTTCCAGTATGAATCATTCTGTTGAACACAAGTTTACCTTGCTAATTAGAAGTTTTCAGGGCTATATTTTGAAGAGTAAACACTGTAGATTTTATCACCTTCTTATTTGACTTTGGTGTGCATGTACCAGGATAAATTGCAGAATCTAGGTGTCATGGTTTTAAACTGTAAAACACGCAGCAAGTCCAGTTCATGCAGATGCTTTGTAAATGTTACCGTAAGTCGGCCACAATCCATTGCTTTTATAAACTCAGAACATTAAGCAATGTTTAACATGCTTTAGAAGTTATGTTTTACTTCATAATTGCAGTCTGAGTGCATCATCTAAGTGTTTCCTACCCAAGCCATTATAATGCACACAGCTATTTTGCTAGACATTAACTAAGCCTTTTTCACAAGAGGTGCATGAATTGAAGTAACTGGCACTTTTGCTCTTAGCTACACTCTGTGACTCACAAAACTTGCAACCTGCACTCAGTTCCTATCCTACTTGATATAAATTAGTCCCTCAACTAATTGGAATTTATGGCAACAGCGACTCATCAAAGGAAAAATACATATGTTTCAGAAGAATGGAAGAAAACAAGTGAACTAACAGAAAAGAAAATTTGATTAACTTTTCATTTTTCTTCACAACTCACTGTCTTTGCTTGAGCCAAGATATACCATCTTTGGGTAACTCAGCAAAGGTCAGCTCAGACAGCTCTTTGAATATTCAAGCATTCATCCCTGAAGGGTAGACACAAACCATCTATGCCAGAAAGACTTCCCAGAAAATGTACCATCCAGCACTTGTAAACTCATAAATGGAAACCAATTATTGCCCAGAGGGTCAGAAAAGTATTTGATTTGTGTCTGATTCAATACCCTAGAGGTTGGATACAGGAGCCTGCCAAACTGCAAGCATAGGGATATTAGCCAGAGACAGCATACTTTCCTATGTCTTAGAAAATATAAATATACACATATATATTCCAGTATTTTACAAGATGAAGCTGCCTTCTCCAGGAGTAAAATGAATTATTTTTTGAATTTTGTAACCTAACAGTTTTATTACATGACCAGGTTTTGCTGTACTGCTAAAAGCTGGACAAGCTTATTACATGACAAAAGCAACCATTACAAGAACTGGAAAATCTTGTGAAGTGACTTTTTGTAGCAGTTGTCTGCAATCAGTGAAGGAAATCATCTATGGTGAGTTAAATTCTGCTACTTTACAGCATCCCCCAGAGTGTTCATTCAAGATTTTGGCTACTAGAGTCAATGAGAACTGATACAAAGGCAAAATAAATCCAGATGACCTGAACAGTGCCATCAAACTAAAAGCACTGTCCATCCAGTGCAGTTCTAGAAACAGCTTTTCAGTGTCACATAAGTATTGTTATTTCCCTTCTATCTGTAACAAGCATCCAACATAAGGGGTAGAAAAGTAGGCATACGTTTTATAGGACATCAGTCTTTACTGTGGATTTTATTCATTGTTTCACTGCTGAGGAAAGACACATTTTCCAGAAAACAAAAGCCAGATAATGATTGTAGTATTACCTGCCATTGAACAGCATGTCCAATAAGTGACTTTTAAAAGAAAGCACAATTAACTCCCGTCATTGAAATCAGAGGCCTGCATATGATGATGAACTCCCTGTGAAAGCACCAGCAGTCAAGTGCTTCAGCACAAGATGGGAACTCACTGACATTGCAGCACCTGGGTTGCATACACCACAGAAAAAGGACACAACATTGTATGTGGGAAAAAATGTCAATTAGTCAGCTTTTCCATGAACACTTGGGTGATTAAAATCAGTGGAAATATATTTTGGTTATTAGTTTGTCAAGTATCTCCATCAATTCTACACTACTGTTGAGAATATGTTCTGTGCCCTTCTCACACTGACTGCACTACACTATAACCCTCTGAATCAGAACTGGTTGCTAATTTTCAGAAGCAGAAGAAAGAAATGCATAAAGAAGTGAGTGCAATTCCTTTGCAGACAAGAGGGTTTGAGTTTTTCTCATCACCCAAAACATAAAAGCCCCTACTTCTATACCATGGTTGGGTGAAAAGAAAGGAATGCACTGAGGACACAGAAAAAGACCGTTTTCCAGAAAAAAAGCAAGAAAATACATAGTCTTCAAGAAACGTGCTATTGAACTTTCGTTTGTCATGAAAAGCACAAGCGCTGTAGCAGGCAGATTTACATCAATTAGTATAGACACAAAAGATCCTAGGGAAAGAAAATCTGTAGACCAAGGAAAACATCTGGATAAATCAAATCAGGTAATCTGAGCTCCATGTAGAACCAGAAATGAGTTATATGCTGAATACATCAGAATGGGCTCTGAGATGGAGAGAGTTCCTGGCTTATGGGGTTCCTGCTTCAGGACATTCATAACTATGTAGTGGATGTGGGTTTCTCTGTTGAGAGGGATGTAGCGTAACTCACATGTCAAAGAACAAAGCAATTGACATTTTAAAATACTGACGATAAGATGAGGGAAAGCAGACTTTCAAAGTACTTGCAGCATGAAGTAATCTGACCTAGAAGAGTTGGAGTTTGGCTGCTTATTGGATATTAGCTATAGATTGGAGGAGCTAGCTAGCTAGCTAAGCAGACTTCATTGAAGGCCTATCCACTGCATAATATAAATGAAGCTGACAGGTGAAGTTTAGATTGGATATGAGGAAGAAATTCTTTACTGTAAGGGTGGTGAGGCACTGGAATGGGTTGCCCAGGGAAGTTGTGAATGCTGCATCCTGGCAGTGTTCAAGGCCAAGCTGGACATAGCCTTGGGTGGCATGGTTTAGTGGGAGGTATCCCTGCCCATGGCAGGGGGGTTGGAACTATATGATCTTAAGGTCCTTTCCAACCCTAATTATTCCATCATTCTGTGATTCTATGGTGAATGACTGACATCTCACAGATAAAAAAGAATTTGGGATGTGGAGACATTGTACCACTAGTAAATCTGCCTAACAAAAAGCATCGAACTGCTGACAAGGATGCTGCTGGTGCCACAGACCTATTCAAGACAATAAAAGTACAGTAATCTATGTTGGCTGCGAATCTGACAGTAATTCTTGAGCAAAGCAATCCAACTAGGTTTATGAACCTTTGAAAATCTGTGAAAGATAAAAGCAAATTTCACTCACTGACAAGAGGCATATGACAGTGTCTCCCAATCCTGAGAAATATCCAGGAGTTTGTACTCAGCAATAAAGCACTTCATTTTCAAAGCAGCAGTCACCTCCCCCTCCTCATGGCAGGGTATATTCTGTATACAAGGTTGTCGTGGTTTAAGTTGAACCCAGGACAGAGATCTACACTCTAACAAGAGGATGGGAACAGATTTTAACACACTTAATAAAGGACCTGAGTGAGTAAAAATGCAGGTTTTGACTAGTTGTTTTCATGAGATTCTGAATAGCAACTCATTCCCACAGGACCCTAGAGTACCTACTAAAGGACTCAAGTAATACAACCTTTTCTATTAAAAATTATAGATAGATGCTTCTGGGCTTTTTGTACACCAAGATTACATCAAGTCAGAAGGGACTGGTTACTCTTGTAATCAGACTATCATTTTTGTTTCTCCTGCAGTCAGATGCAGGACTGACCCAAAAAACATTTTCAGTTAGATGGCCAGGCAAGTTTCCCACAGTAGAGTAGGAAATATCCAGGTGCTGACACAGTAGTAGATAACTTCTTGTGTTCAAGCCATCTACTTGGAGAAACAGTACAGGACCACATGAGACTACAGCCATGTTGTCTTATTTAGAGGGAGACTTCTATTTAAATGGAAGTTGGTAGCCATGTGGCATTACAAATTTTGTCAGACACACATGTAGACAATCCTGAACTGCGACGACAGTGCCTTATCTATGCCTCAAGGCACAGGTCTGAAATTATGTTGAAATCAAGGCACAGATTAACAGGACATGTGGTAGCAGCACATCCCTATTTACGGAGAAAGACACCAGTGATTTCAGAAGTGTGAAGCTTACTGATGGATTATGTGTCACTCTCACAGGCATAACAGGAAGCAGAAGCTTACCATTAGTCAGGGGGAAGATATTTAGTCACTTGGATGCAGTCTAAATGTTGGCTGTGAAACAAGAGGAAATTAGAGCAGATGTGTGGAAAAGACCAAGAAATTAAAAAGCTTGACAGCACGCAGATGTTGTAATGATGAGGAAAACCTTGAGGAATTTTTCACACATTCACAGTGAGAAAAGGAAGATTTTGCCAGCTGGGTGTTTGCTAGCTTTGCACAGGGCACAAAAAAAAATAAAAAATGAAGACATAGAGTTGGCTGATTGTAGTGCCTGCTTCTCCTCACAGGAGACTAAAAGCTGTCACCTCAGGTGTCTAATTGTGAGCTCCAAACCCATCGCATTTCAGTAGCATTAAAAACTGTATTCCCTCAGCCTTCTTGCGAACTCTTACTTCTCACTACACTGGTTGAAGTATAAATAGAGCACACTTACATATGGAAATTACTCTGCTATCTCTGGCACTGTGCAGTACCTTTAGAGGAAAGAACCTCTGTTACACAGAACCATGAAATAATTTTCCTCTACGTGGCAGCTGGATTTTACTTAGTATCTGTGAAAAAAATCTGCTGTATATAAAATATCTTTATTTATGCCACTGTTTAGTACAAACTACAGTAGTGCAAATATGATGAAAACTTCTCATGACTGACTGAGCTGCATGTCCTCCTCTGTGGGATGCACTGCCTTCTACAACCTACACAACACACTGCAGTAACTTTTGTAGGGAGAAGCCTGAGAAAGATGAGAAGATCATAGAATCATAGAATAGTTAGGGTTAGAAAGGACCTCAGGATCATCTAGTACCAATCCCCCTGCCACGGGCAGGGACACCTCTCACTAAAGCATGTCACCCAAGGATTTCTCCACCCAGGCCTTGAACACCACCAGTGATGGAGCATTCACAACTTCACTGAGCAACCTATTTCAGTGTCACCACCCTTACAGTAGAGAATTTCCTCCTCATATCCAATCCATTACCCCTTGTCCTATCACAACAGTCCCTAATGAAGCCTGTCTTCATATGGGAGGTGCTCCAGTCCCCTGATCATCCTTGTGGCCCTCCTCTGGCCTTATTCCAACAGTTCCATATCCTTTTTATGTTGAGGACACCAGAACTGCACACAATACTCCAAGTGAGGTCTCATGAGAG
>JANRGW010021374.1:0-15645 GCA_024733675.1 Psilopsiagon aymara
GGTTGCCCAGGGAAGTTGTGAATGCTCCATTGCTGGCGGTGTTCAAGGCCAGGTTGGGCATAGCCTTGGGTGATATGTTTTAGTGGGAGGTGTCCCTGCCCATGGCAGGGGAGTTGGAAGTAGACTGTCTTAAGGTCCTTTCCAACCCAAACTATTCTATGATTCTATAATTCTAGGAACGTGTTAAGACCTACATCCCAACAAAAGTGCTACATACATGTATGAAAACACCCATATATCCTAACACAAATGACCAAATATCTCTTGCACAGGCAGTTCAAATCTATTCTCAATACAATTAATGTATCAAGGACAACAATAAAAACTTCTATAGTACATTGGTGATAAAAGAAAGGCTAGAGAAAATGTGGGTCCTCTCCAGAGGAAACAGGAGGCCTGGTTACCTGAGGCATGGAGAAGGCCTTTTTGCCTCTGACTTAACTGGCAAGTGCTCCAGCCATATTGCCCAAGTCACAGAAGCGAAAAGGAGGAGTCAGGGGGAATGAAGAGCTGCCTGATGTAGAAGATCAGGTTTGAAACCATCTAAGGAACCTGAAGGTGTGCAAGTCTGTGGGATCCGATGAGATGCATCCATGGGTCCTGGGAAAACTGGCAAGTGAAGTGGCTAAACCGCTATCTATTATATTTGAGAAGTCACGATAATGTGAATAAGTTCCTATTAATTGGATAAGAGGAAAAAGAACCCCCATTTTTAAAAATGGAACAGAGACCTGCAGAACTATAGGCCGTTGAGTCCCACCTCAGTGCCCAGCAAGATCATGAAGCATATCCCCCTGGACACTATTCCAAGGCACATGGACAATAAGGAGGTGGATGGTGACAGTCAACATGGCTTCACTTAGGGCAAATTGTGCCTGACAAGTTTGGTGGCCTTGTAAGGTAGAGTTACAATATCGGTAGGTAAGGGAAGAGCCTGGATCACCTCTCCAGGTTTCTCAGAGAAGTTGTGGAAGCCCCAAGCCCTGGAAGTTTTCCAGGCCAGGTTGCATGTGGCTTCACTTGGGTTCACTTTTTAATCTATGTATAATGCTACAGTATTTCACTGGGGAAACCCTCTTCTCCTCAGACATGTGTGACAACAAAGCACCAGCACAAGACTTACCCTAAAATGTAAACCCTATGAATCAAAAGCGAGGAACGAAACGTGTCATATTCCATTCTTGCATGAAAAAACTTAATTGTAAAGGTTCACCTCACAGTTCTTGAGAAGACTGTTTGCTACTCAAGAAAACTTGATTAAGAAAAAATTTCCATCTGGTGTTGGCAAGTATATTTTAAAAGTCTGAAGAAGCTGGCAATTTTTATTTCTTTCACTAAAGATATTGCTTACTACTTCTGGAAAGAAGGCACTGTACTTTTCTTGATGCCACCATAGAAGATCCAAAGGATATTTTGCCTTGTGACCTTTGAGTAGGACATGGCACTAGTAGTAGTTTTACAGAAGTGAAATAAGGCACCTCTTAAATGGATACAGCCACTGCTATCACAGAAACAAAAGCCAATACACTTTTGGCATCCTATCAGAAAGACAATGTCACTATTTTTGCTGGATATGTTAATTTTTCTCAGTCTGGTAAGTAATAGAGGGTTCTCTGGGGCTCTCTAGCATTTCTTTGTTCATGATCATATTTAATGTGACAGAGCCAAAATCTTAATATGACAGAGCCAAATCTTAATATAACAGAGCCAAAATCTCTGTAGATAAACAGGCATTTTCTAAACCAACCCAGCCAAAACCTTGATTAGCATTTTCACATTCTCCTGTCCATTGGTGCATAACTTCAATGTGCATCATTGTTTGGGATGCCACGCTCTGCCATCTAGGATCCAGCAAACACATTTGGTGGTCAGACATGGTTTCTTTGCTGCCCAACTTATGACCATGTGTTCAGGTGGCATTCTGCCTGCTCATTAGTTGACAAGACTCCTCAGACTATTTCATTTGTGGAAAGTGGCAAGCAAGTATGAGTATGGATGGCCAGACTCCTTACTGTTAAAGAAACAACCTGTGCCACACTAGGCCCCACTTCGGGAATTGCACTTTCATATTCAGTGCTTTGTGTAACTTTACACTTAGGTTTGTTCACTGACAATTAACTGAGGAAAAAAAAAAAAAAATGCAGATGGAAAGAAGATACAAAACTACTTCTGTCTTCCAGAACAACAGATTATAGCTCATCAGACACCAGAAGAAACGTAAAGGTGATTCAAGAATGTACAATTGCCTGAAGCTACTTTACCTGTAGGTAAAACAAGGGCTTAAAATGGCACTAGTGAAAACACCACAATTAAAAATGATGCAATGAAGAGTGTAGTATCTCTATGCAATTGCATCTGCATCACAAAGAGGTCATATGCATTCTAAATGCAAAATAATCCTTTACTATTACTGATCTTTCGTGTAAGGAATCATAATCTAATAGTCTAATCCAGTCTAGGAATAGATTGTTGTAACTAAAAAATCTTTGAAATAAAATAATCAGGTGAAAAAGATGGATAATCTAAGGTTGTACCATATTTTTATCACATTTTAAATAGCTGCTTGTTTACAAGAACATCTTGAATTTTTCAGATTTGCACCATTCAAACAATTCTTTTTTCTCAAAAAGTCCTTGACAGCAAATATGGAATGTAAAAATAAATTAGGTCTGATAAGGAGCCAGCAGATTAAATAAACAGCAATGACAAAACCAAAACAAAACAAAAAAAAACCCCATTTAAATTAAGAGTGCAATAAACTTGCCAAATAAAGTTTTACTTTTATGAACCCAGTATTGAAATCCAGGTAAGTATATTCAACTGGTAGGCCAGCTACAGAATCACACTGGAATTCTGCTGTCGAACTTCAATGGTAATCTTGCAGTTTACCAGTAAAAGTCAAGTTGTCCATATACCTTTTTTTGTGATACTTATTCTAGAACTACTTCAGCATTGAAGTTACTGTCATCATGCACTGAATAAGGCTAAACTAAGTCACACTATTTGGAGTATGCTGCAGCTATTCCTCCATGTTCTTTAAGTGGATTATACAATTGTTTGCTATGTCATTTTAACAGGATAATTATATAAATCTTTTAACAGCTACTTACACAAGGCAAAAATCAAGGCACAAGCTACTGTTATTTCCAAAAATATGGTTATTCTGTGCTGAAAAATTGTTTAGAAATTCTTTTGCTAATCGCACTCAGATGAGCTCACTGATACCAAACATCGCCAATGCACTTCTTTTGCTCTTCTGGAAATGAGCAAAATGCAATATTTTACTTAGACCCCACCCTTTATCCATTGATATGACATGACATTACAATGTCCATAACACAGAGATTTCAGTTCTGGTGCTACTGTTCACATATCCATCTCATAGTGACAGATGTTGAGAAATGTAATCTACTCTTTGTCACAATTTTAACTTCAATCTTCCTTTTCAACACCTGCTGCACTTCCTCAGCAGACAGGATGATGATTATTGACAGATATTTTTGTTTAAACACCTCTTTCGTAAATGTAAATGCTTTATTTCAGCATCAGATGAGATGCTTCTGGTTCAGTAGCACATGCTTAGACTGACTTGCAGTTCAACTTGTTCAATTTTCTATTTTCCTATTACCTTGTGCCTCAAACAATATCAGTTTAAAATCTAGTGAATTTCTATGCGTCCTGTTATCTTATTCATTGGGGTAAAAACCCCAAACCTCTTAGCCCATCTGAAGCCATTTGAAAATAAATTCATGATGACAGCCCAAAAATCATTGCCATCTTTTGACTCTTGGCTAGCTGGCATGTTTGACGCATTAAACAAACTCCTTACCTAGAAACCAGAGTTCATGTCCAAGAGTGGTTTAACACTGGAGAAAATGCAGCTGGCTATGTTTTCTACAATCAGTTGTATCTGTTAATACCAACAATAAGAGCAATGCCAATGCTGCAATCCAGAAAGTTTCCTATTACTCAGAATGTTAATCAGGATGTCACCTATCATGCCTGCAAAGCAATTTAGATGTTTCAGAGAGCATTAGTGTTTCACCAGTGCTGAAGCTAGTGGCACTGTGTTGGCTGTACAAGTTTTGGCAAGATACTTCAGCAGACAGTTTGCTTTAAATATCCTCTGGAAAGTACCAAGGTTATTGAGTGCTTATTTCTTGATGTCTTTTTTTTTTCCCCCCCCATTTATTTCTGGCAATTATTAGAGATTACACTACACACCTTCACATACCTAGTCCAATTCTTTGCCTGGAATTCTTTAGTAGTGGTTTTCATTGGGCAAAAATACTTTGATATGATCTGTTACCCAGACATATTCCATTTCTAAGACAAATGGCTCCGAAATGTGAATTGAGCTTCTGTTTACACAGGATAGCTTCACTATAAATAAATTTAACCATTGAAAATCAGTGATGACTCCCATTTTGTCCCTTATCTCTTGTTCAAAAACGTTAAGGTATAATCTGGAAGGGATATGATGTTAATGTTTTTCTACCTGAGTTTACTTCTACTCCTATTTGAAAAATGGAGGTGAGAGAAATGCGTAGAGTAATAAAAGAAAAAAGAAAAATAGAAGAAATTGCTACCCGATATCTCCTTTTTTCTTGCTGGCACTTTATTTTTCCTTCAAGTAGTGAACTAAATACTGCAATTTTCAAGCAAATCTATATACAGTTGTTTACAGTGTAATAGTGCAATATGCAGCGTCAGCTCTGCAGCTCAGGGCTGACCTTTTTCCACTGCAGTCAGGACATTAAGCTGAAAGACTATCTTTAGTATTTTTCCTGTCAATGAGCACTGAAAATTCCCAAACACTGATCTTCTCAGAGAAAGGACAATCTTAGTACGAAGGAAGAGTAGAAGGGTACCTTGAATTCTGTGGTTTAGGCTTCGTTTCAGAGATTATCTAGACTGATCATAAGAGTAGTTGGCAAAACAGAATGGACTTGTAAACGTATCTGAAATCATTTTGCTGTTGATATGAGGTGAAAATTTTATTGAAAAAGCATGATATTTAGGGAAATTTGTTTTTATTTTATCCAATTAATTTTGTGGGACCTAAGTCTTTTCCCACTAAAATTCTTTACCATCCAGACCCTTCCCTCACAAGTGCAATGTACCATGAAACATGGTATAATTAAAAGAAAGAAGAAAGTTTATCTGAAGGCACATTCAGAGGGAAAAAACACCAGGCACAACATGTTTCATTCTCTACTGTTGTGACTGTAATGAGACAGACATAAGTATCACTACTGCTACAGAAGTACATCTCGCAGAATACTAGCACAATCCTTAACCCCTTTCCTACTTACAGCTGTCACAAACATTTGAAAAACACAAAAAGCATGCTATATTCTGGCTGCTATTCTATATTCCATAAAGATCAACACATTTTGGAGAGGCCTAGAAGTAGCAAGCACTGTCATTACCCAAAGATTAAATGGTAAGGCAGGATTCAATCGCAACTAAACAAAAATTGTGAAGATATATTTAGACTATTAGCTGTTTTCATTTACACAGCAACTTATGGTATGAAATTCAAACAAAAAGATAAAAGCTAATGTGGTCTGAGTGCTTACTGTCGCCTCCAAAAGCCTCTTGGACTGTGTGTCTATTTTTCATCCAAGAAGAAAGTATGAAAGTATGGCAATTTGATCTTGGGGAAAATAATATGTTCTTGTATTTTCCTTTTTAATATAATATGAAATTTTGCATTGCAAATACAACTTGCAGCTAAATACAAACTCTTCATGGGCTTTTGTAGCATTGTGAATATTGAGACAGTAGTTTGATAACAATAAGTTAATTAATATTTTAGTAGATTCCATCTTTAAAACAACTTCTCAGGTAAATATAAAGATTTCTCTTCCATAACTTACTATTCTCAAGCTCCTGCTGACACCAGTGCAAGTTGACCACACTTGGCACTTTATAGCAAGATCTCCAACCACACTGATAGTTAGTGACTCTGGCAAAAAAATCTGCTTGCTTGAAATTCTTTTCTGTGAGGAAGGACAGCGTCAGCTTCTGCCCATTTTCTCTTTGCCCTTCATTTCTCTAAGGGTGCAAGTGGCAAAGAGGATTAGTTCTGGTCTGACCCCTGGTTGGCTTCTCACAAGCAGACATATTAAAAATATTTAACTGCTGTTGTGAGTAGTTAGTAATTCATTAACAACTCCTCTGGAGGTATTTAAAATTATTATTATCATTGTAGACTTCCTTACTATGTAAATAAAAATTCAGTTAGTTATTCATAGAATTAAATTTTTATTTTCCAATTCAGCATGTTTCTAGGTGCATCCTGGTGTGGCTGTCCTCTTTATTACAGTGTTCATCTTGTATTTGTATCACTTTTACGTAAATCTTAAATTTTTGTTGGTTAAGCATTTAATTGAAGAAAGGGTATTTGTTTTTAATATAAGGTAAATAAACTAAACATATCATCTTTACTTTTGACAGCAAACAGCCATAAGGCTCAGTTATGATACCCTTAAGTTGAGAATCTACCTAGTCACGTCAGTGGAAATATCCCACATGCTTCAATAGAGGTAGGATATCACTCAGGGAGCTGTATCTTATATCACAAGCAATTCTGTGAATTTGTAGAGTTATTTTCATTGGACTCATCTCAATATAACTCCATCACAGTGTGGCAAAAAAAACAAAGCAAAGTGGGGAGCTGCATTGCTTAAACTTTTATAGCCAAATGTGACATTTTGAAAGTAGCATGACTTTAAAACCTATATTTTTCTTAATTCTAAGTATGTAAGCAAAGTATGTCTTAAAGTAAGATTATTTTGCCAAAAGTAGATTATTATGAAAACTTAACACTTGTCCCTGCAGACACTGAACATTGCAATATGTTTAAAACTCCAACTATTTTAAAATACTTCTTTAATAAGTTTCTGTTTACTTGTTTATTTGTTAATCAATGGCTACTTAATACAGAGTTCTATTACAAAAACATTACCACATCTTTTTAATCTTGCATAGCATTTAGAATAAAATAGAAAAAAGAAAGGTTCCTCACAAGCAAATTAATAAAATCATATTTCTATTTTGACTTTTGTTCCTGTGGATGAAAAAGTTTTGCATGTGATCAAAATAATTGAAATTATGAGACAAACAGCAAGAGGGAAGATTTACAGCTGTAGTAAGAAGGGAGATTGTGCTCTGATCTGTGCAAAATTCTGACATTCTCAGTGAGACTACCGCCATAGTATGAACTGAATAATCTTTTTGTGAGAGGAAGGAAAAGAAAATATTATCTGTAATATGATCTATAACGCTGATCATGACCTTTGTTTAAAAAGTTTCCAGCTGGAAAAGCGTCAGAAAGGGCATTAGACTGAGAAGGTGCATGGAGAGCTTGAGAGGATAATAAATGAACTCATCTCAGTCTAGAAAAATGAAGGCTGAAGGGAATTTGATGACTCTCTCTAAATACATGAGGGGAGATAAGCATCACCAAGGGAAGATCATTCTTTAAGCTAATGAACAGTGGTGCCTTAAGACCAAATGCAAGGAAACAGAATATCAATAAATTCAAGCCAAAAATTAGAAGAAGACTTTTCAATAATCAAAGCAGTGAGGAAGCCACTTTCAGTGATGTCTCATTATTCTAGTCTAGTCTAGTCTAGTCTAGTCTAGTCTATTCATCTCAGATAGCCAGGAATTAGTCTGTTAGGCAAGGTCCTGCATATAAGAGATAAGCTAAATCTAAGGGCTGACCTTCAAGACAACCTTATACAGACCAGCTCCAAAACTTTCAGACAATGTTTGTGTTTCACTATATCCAGCTTTTCATTCCTACCCCATCCTAGAGCTCCTATTCTTTGTTGTCTTCTTCCCTGATGGCAGATATTTCCACCCCACTAATAGCATCTCTACTGCCAGATGCCATGTCCATCAGGTATAATCACCTCATCTGATTCCACCCAGAAGTATTGAAATGTCTTTGCAACGCACATCCTATTGCTCTCAATTCAGCAGCATTGCAGAGAGACAACAAACCTGCCTCTTCATAAAGTCAAGGAAGAGCAAGCAGAGTTTATTTGCATAGACTACACACTGTACCATAGCACCTTGCCAGCTGAGAGCCACAACTTGGCAGCTTTGTCTTCACTCAAAAGCATTTATCATTGTGACGCTGATGAAGGAACTTTGCAGTTTAATTACAACTTCCACCTGAAAAATTCTTCCAGAAAGAAGCTGACAAAGGGGGCTTTTTTTGGATTTTCAGGTGTTTGGATGATGTTACAATGCATCTTTCACAAATAAATATTACCAAGAAAATCTAAGCTTATTTATGGAAAACTGCCTCTCATTTATCCTAAATTGCCATATATTTTTCTCTCTATGTAAAAATGGATTATAACTATCTTCTTCATTCTGTTTCTCCTGATGGCCATAACTGTTACTGGCCTGTGATGAAAATCTGCAGCTATAGAAGTCTGCAAAAATATCAGAAGGAAACAGGGCAAAAAGTTAAGTGTATGAAAGAAGGAGTCATCAGACAATATTAAGATAAGATATAGCTACTGTGTTTACCAGCAAAAACCCAGTAATGCTGAGATCTGTTACTCCATCAGTTTCCCAAAAGACGCTGTGAAAATTTCATCACCCCAAATTTATAATTAAACTTTGCTTCATGCTGAAATCATCACTATTCTAGAAGCAATTTTTTTGACACACTACAGTACAGCTTTCCTACTAAGCAGACTAAGGATAGCTGTTCTCCTGCAAAAATCCCACAGAATCATAATGAAAAGCACCAGTTTGCATTAGGATGAAATCAGAATCTTTTGAAAACAGACCCCTATGTAAGAGAAAGTTTAGGAGATCATGGCAGTCAGGTGAACTTCTTGATGACTGGAGAAAGGGAAACATAACCTTATTTTCAAGGACAGGAAAATGAATGACCCAGGGAATTACAGACTAGTCAGTCTCATCTCTATGCCTGGCAGGATCATGGGGCAGATTCTCCTGGGAGGCATCCTAAGGCACATGAAAAACCATGAGGTGGTTGGTGGCAGCCAGCATGGCTTCACTAAGGGGAAATCCTGCCTGACCAATTTGTTGGCCTTCTAAGATGGGGCTACACAATTGATGGAGAGGGGTAGAGCAGTTGATGTCATTTACCTGGACTTGTGCAAAGCATTCAACAGTGTCCCCCACGACACTCTTGTCTCTAAGTTGGAGAGACATCAATTTGATAGGTGGACCACTCAGTGATAAAAACTGGCTGGATGGCCGCATGCAGAGAGTTGTTGTGGTCAATGGCTCAATGTCCACGTGGAGACCAGGAATAAGTGGTGTCCCTCAGGGATTGGTATTAAGACCCTTCTTTGTCGGTGATATGGACAGTGGGATTGAGTGTGCCCTCAGCAAGTTTGCTAATGACACCAAGCTGGGTGGCTTGGTTGCTACACTGGAGGGAAGAAATGCCATCCAGAGGGACCTTGACATGCTTGTGAGGTTGACAGATGCCAACCTGATGAAGTTCAACCAAGGAAAGTGCAAGGTCCTTCACCTGGGTCGGGGCAATCCCGGGCACAGCCACAGGTTGGGCAGAGAGGGGATTCAAAGCAGCCCTGTGGAGAAGGACTTGGGGGTGCTGATTGAAAAGAAACTGAACGTGTGTGCTCTTGCAGCACAGAAAGCCAACCATACCCTGGGCTGCATCAAAAGGAGAGTGACCAACTGGTTGAACGAGGTGCTCCTGCCCCTTTACTCTGCTCTTGTGAGACATGGACTATTGTGTACAGTTTTGGAGTCCTCAACAAGAAAAGGACATTCAAATGTTGGAACAAGTCCAGAGGAGGGCCATGAGGATGATCAGGGGACTGGAGCACCTCCTGTATGAAGCTAGGAGGAGAAAGTTGGGGCTGTTCAGCCTGGAGAAGAGAAGGCTGCATGGAGACCTCATAGCAGCCTTCCAGTATCTGAAGAGGGGCCTGTAGGGATGCTGGGGAGGGACGCCTCATTAGGAACTGTACTGATAGGACAAGAGGTAATGGGTTTAAACTTAAACAGGGGAAGTTTAGATTGGATGTAAGGAGCAAGTTCTTCACTGATAGGGTGATGAGGCACTGGAATTGGCACTGGAATAGGTTGGCCAAGGAAGTTGTGAGTGCTCTGTCCCTGGAGGGTTGGACAGATCTTTGGGTGACATGGTTTAGTGGGAGGTGTCCCTTCCCACAGCAGGGGGGTTGGAACTTGGTAATCTTCATGTCCTTTCCAACCCAAAATATTTGATATGTCTATGACTCTAGGAGATACAATTGTCCCACACAGAACACATCATGTGTTTACCTTGCCTTTCCTAAGATATGGGGGACCTTATTTCAGTAAATGTATAAAACACATTTCTAATACTTCAGATGAGTGTTCTAACAACCCCTCTGCTCTTTTCCTTCTAATCCTTGAACCATCAAGGAAAATGAAGAGCTGCAGTTTATTGCAGTAAAATGCCGATAGACTTGTAACTTAATGTGTACCTTTCTAACACCAAATTTTGCACTCCCCAGCTGCACAGTGTTGTATCAGGACAGTCTGGATTATTAAACACTGTCTACCTTCTTCCCTCATCTTCTGCTGCTAAAAAAAGACTTTCATCTTAAATGTTAATTAGACATTTACAGGCAGTCTAAGTGACTCAGGGGACTGAAATCTGACTCAAGCTTTTCATCTGCAGGTCATTAGTTCAAATCTGAATGAGATCAGCAGTGGCTGGAAGCTTCTACAATGCAACAGCTGTTTACATGACCTGCATGAAAAAATATAATATTATATTCAGGTTTGGGTGGAAAAGAGCCCATGTCTTGAAAGTCATGCTCAGAACGGACATTAATTGGAATCCATGCTACTAGACATCGAAAGGACAGCAGGTCTGGAAAATGAATGTCCTGTCTCACTTTGCAAACCTCTCCACCCGTCCACACTTAGTGGAAAACCCTGAAGATGGAACAGAAGAGGAAAGTTTTTTTAGTTATGTGGCTTCTCTTGCAAATGTGTTTCAACAGAGCAAAAGGTGGCCTTGTAGGGCCCTCATTTAATTGTCTGTGAGTATATTTAGTTTCAAAATTGGAGGTTAGCATAGTCACAGGATACAGATAATTATCCTATGCTTGATAACTGCCTTTTTGTCTGCAGAGTACAGGAATGGAGAGATCATCCTTTGAAGATTACTTCAGAATTAAAAAAAAAAAACCAAACAACCAAACCAGGGATTCAACAAATTCAGTTCACTGAAATTCTGTATAAGATGATATCAGCACTTCAATTTTCCCTATTAATAGGCTTTCTAAAAAATCTGAGTGTTAATATGCACTTCCATATTATTTGCCCCAGTAAAATTTAGAGTCATAAAAACACAAAAGTACGAGAAAACTTTCCTTGGTTTTATGTAAAAATTTCCATCATGAAGATTTAAAAAAATAAATAATACATTCTAGAATTTTTTTATGAGTCCTAATAAAAGCTAGCTGCATTCTTTTGTATTTGAAATTGTGTCCTCAAGCAACATGAAGAGCCAAAATATAAGTCTTGTGGTTTTCTCCCACTCCCTGGGGTTAGAGAAGCTTTCAATTGGTTTACAAATGGAAGAGCTCACACCTCCATGAACTGCAGAGGCAGCTAAGGAGAGGAGGTAGCTGGTAAAGAAGAAAAGTGTTTCACTCTCCTTTATTCTCAGCTTGACTGGGACTTCTTCAACTTGTGCTGAGATCAGAACAACTATAATTTCAGCATAAAGTTAATAATTTCTTCAAGAGAAGTTCTCACCCCTGGTTTGCGTAGACCTTGTTATAAGAACCCTAACTCAGAAACTCTGAGGATCTGTATTTATTACTCTTCCTCTGCAAACCGCTGTTATAAGTCCAGCCTAATGTACAATACTCAGTTCTGGTTTCGCAAGACAGGTGTCATGAGTCCATGCATTGTCTCTGGGAAGAAGGAAGTAGAAAATTTGATGTGTGCATGCATCCCTGGGATTAATATAGGTAGAAGATTTCTATAGGAATATAGGCCCAGCATGCATATAAAACATGTATTATCTGCAGCCCCTCTTTCTCTTATTTGCCATGTTGGATTGTTGAGTTTTGCAAGTTAAATCCTATAGTACCTAGAGACACTTAGAGAAATTAAAATATCCTTGTTGCTATTGATGGACTTTATGTTTTCAAAATATCAAAGACACATAGCCTACTACAAGAATTAACTTCTTATAAAATGTTACTTTTATTTCAGAATACGTCTCAACTAATTCAGAATGGCTAACAAAATCAGTTTTGCTCAAGATAGTATGGTACACGTCATTCCTTAAAAATCTGAAGTGAGCAAAACATTAAATGACCCTCACAATTCAGTTTTGTAAAGAAAAATCTCCTAGTAATTACTGAATAGACAAAATTCACCAAGTTTTCTCATGCTGCTGCCTTTTGCATGGACAAGCCAGATGCTAGAAGGCATTCTTAATGAGTTCCTGTAGCTCTGATACAAAGCCATGGTAGCTTCATTCAAGTATATTTGGACTGTCACTTAGTCATTGAGCACAAAAACTACCTTTGTTTCTGCAAATCAATAGATCCCTAAGTACTGGGACCTGTTGCCCAACTACAATTTTAAAATACCATTTTTTTTCAGAATATGTAATAAACTAGAGGAAACTAGGCCATGGAGTTCAGCTATCTTCTTTGGGGAGGTAATTACCTTTGGGAAAGTGAGAGGAAAACAGTAAATCAAGCTGCTCCACCCTTTGCCATCAGATGTAAATGACTAATGACCATGCCAGTCAATTATTATACTTTTCATTCTGTTTGACCTTCTTTCATTCTGAGAAGCTGCCAGTGTTAGATTACATATATTTAAATATACACAGACCTTGTCCACTTATACTTTCAAGCCAGCTGGGGAAAAGGGAATGATAAACAGTCCTTAACCTACAGTAAAAGAGAGAAAGTGTGTCCATACTAAATCAGAAAAGCCCTCTTCTCTTGCTGATTGTGCACTTCAATTCTTCAACTTGTCTCTGGTTACAAAACCCTCTGAGCAGGAAGAATTACAAAATCATGTAGCTCTAGTAGATATATGGCCAAAGGAACTGGCAGAACAGGAAGCAAAAGCTAATCCTGACTGATCCTATTCAGTAGACTAGCAAATAACTAAAGGCAGAATATCAAAGCAATGCCACATTCCCCTGAAAAACAGGAAATCCTACTCAAAAAGCTATTCAGTCATGCACACATTTCACAGAAGGATTTTTTATTCAGGTACAGCACAACTGTCTTCAGAGCAGGCTCAGATAGTCACAACTGCCTGCATGAATTGTTAAGGTCCTGATCCTTTGACACACTGCAGATTCAGAAAAACATTTTCTTTTAGAAGTTAAAAATATTTTATTTGATTTCATAGTGCTAGTGTTGACATTGAGATATCATTGAAAATATCATAACATCAGAATTATTAAAGTGTTTGTCAAATTTGCAATTAAATTTAGAATTAGAAGTTTTGTTGCTGTTTTTAAATATAGCAAACATCAGCTGGCAGAGAAATTCCATGCCTTAGAGCTTCTTCAGCTGACCAAAGCTGTTCAAGTCTTGATATTTTTAAATTCTACAGGGCTCTCAGGTACTAGGAACAAAAATAACAGGAGCCAAAAAGTGTCTTTCTAGTACTATCATGAGTTAAAAACAAAAGTATCTGGGTTGGTTAGTCAATTTGTTGTTAGTTGGTTAGACTTATCCCTAGCAATTCACAAAATTATGAGACATGGAAACTCAATCTGTCTGCTTCATGAAAACTAAATTCAATATAGGAACACTCCATGTGAAAGCCTCCTTTAACACTTGTTCTTAGAGTCCTTTTATGGGCTTGGCATGAAGACAGAAACAGCACTGAAAAGAACTGCTTGACACACTATTTTAAACAAATAAGGTCTGATTCTTCAGTAAGTTTTTTAAATCTGTAGTATGGGCACTCTTTGGTGCATGATACAGGACTGGGTCCAGATCTTCTTTCTAAACTTCTGAATAATTTGATCTCATAGACTGCTGTTAGTTTTCTTTTTTTTTTTATTTCCCCACCTGAGTTTGTAACCGTGTGTCTAAGGAACCTTGCACCTCAAATCAATAACCTTGCATCTAACTTTAAACTCTTTTGATATATTCTTCAAAACTGTTTGCTCTTCACCAATCTGTAATATCTTTACATGAAACAAACTCTAGTAATTTTTGACAAATTCTCAGAAATAATGTTCCCAGTGTTTGATCCTTCCCAGCTTTGATCTCCCCCAGTAGCTGCTTTTATACTGACATTGCACCACCTATGCAAAAGAATTAACAGAAATTCTTAAGACTACCTTGTTGTAGCAAAATTTAACATCGTATTAAAAAAAAAAATCAAAACTAAAACATGAATGGTAACAGATATTGAACAACAGAATACCAATGCTATAGTAATAGCTTTACATACCCTTTTCCAAATTAAACTTAACTACGTAACAAACAAGAAAAAAGCTGCTCAGCTGCATCTGAATCAGGTGCACTGAGATAGGTCAAAGCATCAGACTTAACTGCTTTTTCTATCTTTTATCTGCTTTCATTACCCATATTGCAAGTTGTTTCATGTAGAAGCCGGATATTTCTACATTCTGAGGGACATTTTGCTGTCCTTCAGAATTATTGTCTTGATTTGTATATTTTTTTAAATTTATTCACACCTTAGTAGTGCGTGTAAACTGCTGACAAGAGATAAAGGTACAGCTAGTACCCAGTGACAGATCAGAGGCAATGAATACAAAACGAAACACAGGAAATTGCAATTAAGAAAAACTTTTGTTTTTACTGAGGACTGACAAAAACTCAATCAAAATGAGGGATGGTACTGCCCTGCACAAGCAATCCAGGAAGTTCCTCGATTGTGTGGAAGACAACTTCCTTCTGCAAGTAATAGAGGAGCTGAGGAGGAGAGGTGCCATGCTTGACCTCGTGTTCACCAACAGGGAAGGACTGGTTGGAAATGTGACGCTCCAGGGCAGCTTTGACTGCAGCAGTTATGAGATGATCGAATTTGAGATCCTCAGGACAGTGAGAAGAGCGTGCAGCAAGCTCACTGCCCTGGACTTCAAGAGAGCAGACTTTGACCTCTTCAGGAACTTTCTCAGTAAGGTTCCATGACATATAGCCCTAGAGGGCAGGGAGGCCAAGACTCTTGGTTGATATTCAAGCATCACCTGCTACAAGCTCAGGAGTGTTGCATCCCAACTAGAAGGAAGTGTTGCAGAAGGGACAGGAGACCCCCTTGGATGGATAAGGAGCTGCTGAGGAAAATTCAAAGAAAAAGGAGTCTTATAAAAGGTGGAAGCAAGGACAGGCAGCCTGAGAAGAATACAAGGATGTTGTCTGGGAAGCTAGGGACCAGGGGAGGAAGGCTAAGGCCCACTTAGAATTAAACTTGGCTAGGGATGTTAAGGACAACAGGAAGGGATTCTACAGGTATATTGCAAATAAAAGACAGGCTGGGAACAACATGAGTCCTCTCCAGAAGCTATCAGGAGAACTGGCTGCCCTGGATTTGGAGAAGGATGAGGTTCTTAATGACTTCTTTGCCTCAGTCTTCACCAGCAAATGCTCTGACCACACC
>JANRGW010021375.1:0-42838 GCA_024733675.1 Psilopsiagon aymara
CTTCCTCATATCCAATCTAAACTTCCCCTGTTTAAGTTTGAACCCATTACCCCTTGTCCTATCACTACAGCCCCTAAAGAAGAGTCCCTCCTCAGCATCCCTATAGGCCCCCTTCAGATATGGGAAGGCTGCTATGAGGTCACCAGATCACTTTGATATTGCTGTCAGCCAAAGGCTCAGTATAAACTTACCTGAGGTAGTACACGATCCAAAAGCCTTGCTGAAAAGACCTAAACCACAACAGGATGGGTCCTGACCCTATTTCTCTTTACTCTCCTCTTACTGTCTGAAGTGGTTTTGGTTTATCACATTTCCTCTAAGAGCATAGAGTTAGTCATTTGTTCACTTTTATATATACAGCTCCCTTTGGAGAGTCAGCAATTTCCCCATCTCTTTCTAAAGACCAGCACAGCACATGCTCAGTTGTCAGGGATGGTTCCAGCTGCAATATGAAGAAATTAATTAGGAGGACAAAGTAATTATATGGAGTAAAAATATAAGAGCAATTGATTTAGCCATCCCCCTTGAATTTGGAAGTGGCATGCTGTTGTTCTGAAAAGAGAAGGCTCCAAATGCCAATAGGTGAAGATTTAATATGTTTTTTCCCTTAGGCTAAAGAAAAATTGGCTGCACTTTCCTGAAGTTAGTGGCAAACAGGTCACATTTATCATCCTGCCACTTATATTCAAGAACTAGCAATTTAACTGTTCCTAAATGGGTTGGTTTGCCCCCCCCGAAACTGCAGATGGGCTGTGGTTTATACACAATCTTATGTGATAGAAGTGACTAATATTAGAATAACACAGCACTGCAATCTTGGCATTCTGGAAAGCTGGTGAGATCCGGCCCCATATTCTCACGTAAATTTGGCAGTGCTTGTGTTATTGCCATGATTTATGTCTACAGGCCCCAGATAAGCTACCCATGAAGGGAAAAAATAATTGACAAATTCTCCTCTAGTCTTATGAGTTGTTTTTTCCCCTCCCAGGTTCAAAAATTCCTTTAGAAAAGAAAAAGATGATTATTCCCTCCCGCAGCAATGGATTCCTCAGCCAGCTCCTCTGTTACCATGCAGGCTGCTGGGCATATTCCAGAGTTATTTCTGAAGTTTCCTCAGACTTCCATATAAGTCCAATTCCATAGTCCTGCTCCACACCAGCGTGACAGCTGACCCTTGCTGCTTGGTATTAATTTGTGAAACACCCAGTTCCGCCGATGCTCAGCAGCCGGTTACACTGATGGGTAAATTAAGGACATAAAACCCACATGGGACTTTGGGCAAGCACTGCCACAGTAATCAAATCCATCTCTCCAGCAGCTGTAGTGCTTTGTAGCAAAGCTGCCCCAGAAACCAAGGACACACGAACCATCCAGTCATTCCCATGCGGTCTAGCACTGATCGCTTCCTGAGAAAGTTGGGCCTGTTGTAGAAAAGATGAGGGGAAAACCCACAATATCTGAGCAAAAATACATGAAACAAAACAAAATAGCACTCAATTTGAGGAAAATAAATTACTCTGAGGCTCCAAGTCAAGCACAACTTGAAGCACTTTGTGAAAATAGATGCAGCATCTGCAGTGTGATAGCATTCATGGTGAGGGCTTCCTACTGGGACCTGGTGTCCCCAGAGTGCCATGGGCTGCAGGTGCAAGGCAAGCATCTGCTCGGGGCCTGTGCATCCCTGCTCACTGCTAAAAGAGCTAGTTAGCCAACAATAACAGTGTTTGTTTTGTTGCCATCTCAGTAGACACTCTAATAGAGGCAATAGGAAAAAGAAACCTCACCAGAGGAGGGAAAGGTCAGAAGGCTAATAAAATAAATGAAGCTATTGTGCATTCACTTGGCAATTTTTAACGGTGTATGATTTTCTCTTCTCTTTTTCAGTAGTAAAAGAGTCCACTAACAAATCCAAAATGAAACTTTGCTTTCACTCAAGGTTTGTTACTGACATGCACGTCATTGCAGACAGGAATTTTAGAGATTCAGGTTTACACTTGCTACATTTCCTTGGGGGGGGGGGGGGGGGGGAGGGTGTTGAGTTTTCCTTTCAATTCTTTGACAGTTCTGGCTGTCAAAGAGAAGCAGTGTCATCCGTGAGGAAATGTTGGCCAAAATGGTAACTTTACACCAGGAGCCCTGTACTGTTCTTGAAGGGCACAGCTGGCCAGCAGTTGCCCTTTCTTAGTATAATTACATCTAGGTAATTCATGGTTGTTCGATCTTTAAGCTTGTGGGGGATCCTTTGCTTATAATCAAATACCTGCTGAAGTGTTTGGCTGGACTGGGGCTTTGAGTCGACAAAACACGGTTGGATAAATGGTTTGCTCTCAGGCACACTGCTCGCTTTATCAACACCATAGCACTGCTGGATTCAGGGACCCCTCTTCCTGCATGTCATATACATATGCCTGTATACATGCACATAATATATCCTGTGTGTCTGAGAGTCACCAGGCATACAGAGGGCTGGAATTTGATCCTCTTAACAGGAGCAAAATCACTACAGTGCCAGAAAAGATGTCCCTGTGGACAAGGGATTTAAGTGCAGTTGCTGCCCCTCTGCAGGGAGGATGCCTCTGTGCTCCCCTCCCTTCCAGCAAGGGCCAGGGCTCTGAAGCAGCAACAGCAGCCTGGGGCTGTGAGCATGGAGGCACCTTGGGAGGATCTAACCAGTACCCCAGTACTTGCTTTGCACACAGGCAGGATGCATGGCTAAGGCTACATACTCTCCTCCACTGCCACACCTTGGTTCTCCTCTCATCAGCAGAGATAGCTATGACCCTGAAGCAAGGCAGCTGTTATAAGGCATCTGAATATAGGCCATGGTATGAGAAATAGTTGATCAACTGGGGGAAGAAAGTAGCCTGAAAGGCTGCAAAATAAGTTGCATGTCCACACCTATAAGTGCTGTTTTGTTTCTGGGAACCAAGGCAGAAGGTCACCTGCTGTAATGAAACTCTCCCAGGTCTGCAGAAGGATGCACTCAGGATGCATGCTGCCTTTCACTTCAGCCAGCACACTTGCCTGCTAGGGGCTCTTACACAGTTGTCAGCTGAAATCGCAGTATTGGTCACTTCCTTAACAGCTGAAAGTTTAAAAAGCTATCAAACACACATGAAGGCTTCATCCTAACTTCTTATGCAGCAGGCTGATGCAAGTAAGCATCCAGCCCTGAGCCCTGCAGTGGAATGAGGGCAGTGTTTTGGTGGGATACACTTCCCTTCCCAGCATATCAAAGAACAAATACCACAGAAGAAAGAACATCCGTCGAGCCGGCCACCCCTGTGCAGCAGTGGAGCTTTTCTTAGGCAGAGAGTTTGTTGCTTTTAAGGGTCCACTTTGGGGCTTTTCACAACAGCCATTACTAAAGTTACACCATGCTCACAAAAAGCTACTTTTGTACTTTATCTACCATACATGCCTCATGGGTAACTACATTCTGCCTCAATTTCTCTTAACTTTACTTCATTTCTCTAAAAAAACAACAGCCTGAGATTCCCCACAGAGTTAATGGATTTTGTGGTAAGTAAACAGGGGATTAAGCATCACTTGCAGATGCTTTTATTCTCTGTTCACAGTACAAGGAGAGCTGTAAGTATAACGCTGACAACCATGCACCAAAGGGATGCTGGAAAAATAAAACAGGTTCATAGATCAACTACAAGAAAAATTTCACTTTGGTTGGTGTCCATGCTCATGCAGTTGGTAGCAGACCATACAGGAGATGCCTTTTAGCAGCTCAGTAGAATAAAGCATAGCACGGGAACACAAAACTGGCTTGTGAACATCTTGATTAAGTTTTTACAGAAAAACCCACTGCTCACCATGTATAACATATTTCCTTAGCATCCTGAGTAAAGACATTTCTACATTACAAGTACAGCTCTTCAGTTTTCCCAGGAGTCTCCTAACCAAACTCCTTATTCTACGGAAAAAATAAATTATGTTATACCAGTGTGATTCAGATGAGGATCAGTAATTGCTGTCTTGAAAAGAGAGATCATCTTTTCTTTTGGGGGCTCTCTTGTATCATATAGGATTGTCTGGCCTTGGAAAACTTGGTTGTTCCATACATATTAGTGCAGAGGCTCAGACTAGCCACAGACATCCTACTAAGCTACAGGGTTGCACACATCAGTAAGGGAGAAGCAAGGATTTAACCAAATCTCTCAACTTCTGGAGGAGGGAGAACTCAACTTCTCATCAGGGAGAAACAAAAGAAGAGTAAAGCACATGATGTGGGAATTGAGAAAGGAAAGAAAAAAATCTATTAAATTTACAGGCTTTGAAACATAAAGAGATGCTGTGATCACCCATTTCATACAAATTCCAGCACGAGCCAGGCCTTGACATGATTTATTACCCCCCAAAAAATACATGGCTAGTTCCTCTACAGCTGTAATTACATGTATCTTCAGAAAAAGAGCACTTACTTGCATGTCAATATAGCAGTATTTTACCAGTATCACCCATTCACTTTTTGGGAATACATTCCTATCCCCCTTTCCAGATGCTGTATGCGAATTTCTGTTGCGAAGATACCTTGGACATGGCCAGTACATTCACTAGGGGACCTCAGAAGAAATGTGCGATGTCCCAAATCTCTTTATTAGAGAACACATACTGCTATTCAAACTTGTTCCAAGTCAACATCCCTTGGAGGAAGAACGGTCTCAGGATTTTCTACAGGCTCTCATTACCACAGCAGTATGCATGGCTATGCCTTCGGGCAGCAAGCAGACAGCTCAGTCTGTCCCACGCACAGCCAGTGGTCCCTGGGCCCTGCTTATACAGTGGTCTCATAATACAAACTTTATCTTCGGCCAAGGGTTCAGCCAATGACCTAGACACCTCCACAGCCCCCGCAGTGATTGCTTGGACAGAATTCTAGGCCACGTTAAATTTCTTAACCTTAATCTGTTAAATGGTACTGAAAGTAGAGCACACAGCCCATTAGCTCACAGCTGTTCTAATCCAGCATTATCAATCAGACATTCACAGACAGTCATCAGGCTGGCCGGGGTCCCCCAAGGGCTGTCAGTTCCTAATGAAAAAACACAGAACATTTCTCGAGATACTCGAGCTTTCTCCAAACACATACAAATCTGATGTGTTTCCAGAAAGAAGCAAAAGCAGCAGCATTTGTCTGGTCTCGATTGCTTGTGTCCCTTCTGAAGTATATCAGTATCAAGGAAACTGCAACTGAAATCTCCCAAAGAACTTGCAAAGGAGGAAAGTTTTATGTGCTGGGGACGCAGGGTAAGGCCAGCAGTCAGGACCTCATAGACTTCTCCATCTTCAGAGAATTGTTGAGACTTCCTTAATAAAGAGATCACTGAAATGCAGCTGACTCCTTAGCCCATGACACCCCTGGCTTCCAATAACATAACTGTGAACAACTTAACGTAAATTGAAGATAAGTGTATTTGTTCAGAATTTAGATCTCTAAATACTGACATCCCAAATTCACCTGCTCCCTGAACTCATTTTTTATCAAAAGATTCACTAGCTTTAGGAAGTTTTCAGCTGAATCTGGGCCAGTTTAAGTTTTTAATTGCAATGCCTTGCTTGGATTAGTTCCAAACCAAATCAAGTTTATTAATGATTCATCATGAGTGGGACCCACACAAAGCTTGAAATTCAAAACCAAGTTCAGAAAACAAAAACAATCACCTGTCTCTCAGCGAACATAAGCATTTTGCATGGGAAAGATAACATAAAAGCCAATCATTTTAAATGCAGAATGCGCTGTTCAGGGCACTTTCCTCATTGTTTTCCACATACTGCCATTTCCCCAAAAGTACCACATGACTGTTTGCCAGCCATATCAAACACTGTACTATGTTGCAACACTTCATCCTACCAGGAAGGACACAAACTTCTACAGTCAGTTTTGTTTGGCCACCTTGAATGATGCACAAGTACAATATTGTGAAATGCCTCACGTCCTAACAGACCAGAGCATCCCTCTGGCTAACAAAGAAGATTAATTGGGGTTTTATTTGGTCCCACTACAAAGGACAATACCAGTTAAAGGCATATGAATGGCAGAAAAAGAGCAGAAAATAGTCCACAGAAAGGTTATAGGAAAGTGGTAAATCTGCCTAAGTTCCTACCAGAGCAATGTAAGGCTGGACTTCAACAAGAATGAAATGAAAGCAGGCCACTTCAGTGTGACAGCTCTGGCTTTTTTCATGTATTTGAGCTAACTGTGTACCACAAAGAATAGGAGTGAGCTCCTAAGTAAAAAGATGAAAAAGACTTTGTTCTAAACCCAATTTTTAAATTAGCACAGCATCATCTGAACAGTTTCAGAGAGAACAAGAAGCAGACAGAGGTTACCACTGTCAGTTCTCTTCTCTCCTTCGCCATGTGGCAAAAAGAGTACCATAAAAAGGATTATTTTGTTCATATGGAAATGAATACCTGATGGAAGTGCTCTTCTCTGCCTATGTAGATTATGTCTTAACAGACAGCTCTCTGCCAGATTCATCTAACTGCCTGCTCCACCTGAGTTATGGTGACCTAGGGTGTGCAACTTGCTGCCAATCAGGAAAGGTGGATGTTTGAATCTGGACTGTTTGTACATCCAACAACAAACTTCACAGGCAATTACAGGTTCGTCTGGGAGCATTTTCTTTAGTGAGAAGCAGCAACTACCTCTAGGAGAGGTGAGGGTCCATACATACATTAATGACTGTTTAATGTTAGTTCAAGTTGAGAGTGAAGGTTACTTACTGTGGCAATTACAGGAAATACAAATAAATAGGATACTGTTTGGTCTAGGCCCTTCTTTTATTTGATGTGTTTTTCTTACATTAGTGCTAGCAGGGCTGGGGAATTCTTGATAATTCTTGACTACAAGCTGGGAACTTGACAGATGAGGTCAATAGAGATGATGGGGGTTTTGAGTGTATGGTGGTGATACCAACTCCTGTGGGCAGCTCTTATTCTCCACCAAAAAAGTACTACAACAGATAACCAAATAACTGGCTTTCTACAAGCAACAGTTACAGACTCTTTTTGATTCCTTGGGCTGCTTTCAGAAAGCTTTTACAAGTTTCTGACCATTGTCAAGAGTAGTTTACAAATGAGTACAAAAGACAAAACAGAGCCGCTCTCCTCATTCTTCCTTTTCCACTGCATTTGTTTTTCTGGTCAAGGTGAAGGATAAAACCTGATCATTTCTCCAAGGGAAGCTGAGGTTGTGTTTTAAAAAAGAATGCGATTGTCCCATTTTTCATCCTTAAGTTGGTTTTGGTTTGATTTTTCCCTCAAAATAAAACCCATACAGAACTGGTGCTGTGACTTTTAAGTAATTCTCTCCTTTTGATCTGCAGTTGGACAGGTAGTTCTTTCTTTTTTAATTCTTTTTCATTTATTTTTCATGTTGCTGATTCCTACTTGGTGCTATATTTTATTTTGTGCTATATTTAATATTGTGCTCGCTAACACAAGCCAAATGTCTCTGCCAACTGCCACCAAGACAGTCATTCTGGCTTGAGATGAACCAATTCATTGTGAATTCCTCTGAAAAGTAAACCCCACTCCACAGCCTAATAACTGTATAAGATGAAGTCTAAATTTGATCACGATGAAAATCACTAAATCACTTGTTTAGCTGCCGTTACATGTTCTTTGACTCAGTCACCAATTTATTTCATTCCTGTTTCCCTTTTAAGCCAACAGAAAATAGTTTCATGGAGCTGGAAAATGCTCTGGGCAAGACTGAGGAAGCAAATAACCTATTTACTGAATACAGGGTGTTGACTGATTCAAAATGTCTTGCCAGCTCATCTGAAGTCACCAAATGCTTACAGCCAGAAAGAAGATGCTGGGCTCAGTTAGCGGTATGACACAAAATATTCTCCCTGAACTTCAGTTCAGAGATTAAGAGGAAACCTTCTTTGTTAACACATTCATACTGCAGGACTAGCATTTCACCTCTATGATACATCTGGCTAACTGCGAGAACAGTTCCAGTTCAGGCAACAGCTTTTTAAGGATGAAGCTTTAGTGATGAAGCGATATAAGAACCATATGCATATACTGCCACTTGGATTAACGGGGCATCACTTCCAAGGTTTAATGGCAGACAGCTTCTGTCCTTCTAACTCATTGTCAGCTCATACCCTGCCACAAGGGGGGAGCTCCTCTCCAGCGCTCAGCAGCAGTGGGGAATCAAAGCATGGAAGCCACATGAGCAGATATTGCACAGCCTCCCAAGCCTGGCAGCCAGATGTCGGTTTGCAAGAGTGAGCGTAACCAGATGGCTTTTCTGACGTTTTTTCTCTGAGCACCCAGAAGAGGTTAACGAAATGACACACAGAGATAAGCTCATGATCACATTTGCTTATTTAGATGTGTACATGTATTAGTCCCTTCAAAACTGTAATCCCTAAGGATCCATAATTAGGCAGCATGGCTAGAATTTTCAGATGTCAGGTCCAGCTCCGACTCTGTAAGAAACTCCAAGTGAGTAACAGCCAGACTAAGACTTCTCTATACTGCTGTCTCGAGGCCACAACGAGCCCATTGTTGCAGCCCACAGAGTTCCTCTGCAGCTGGTTCCAAGCACACGCTGGGGTGCAGCACAAGGGGACAGGTTCTCAGCTGTTCCTGAACAGATTTGCTCATCTCTACCCCTGCAAAACTGCCCTACAGTTGAACTCTCTGGGATCTGGAACAACAAATACAGCAGAAAGATCACTGCACTTTGTAACACACTGGGTGTTAATGCAGAAGGAGGCTCTGTCAAAGGGAAGAGGGTTTTGATGGGATAGTCCCACATGCCAACAAGAGCTAGCTCCTTGGATACTTCTCTGAGGCTGCAGAAACATGCTATTTTCTAGTAAAGCTGACATCAGAGCTCACTGGAGACAAATCTAGACAGGTCAGTCCAGAACCAGTGGATGCAGATGTTACTTTCAAGGACCAGTTTCAGGGCTGAACTTTCTCAGTGTCTAAGCCAGACAGCCACATCTGGAACAAAAACATTTAGATCCATTTAATATCCTGTGCCTTCCCCTATACAAAACATGGGTTTGACACAATGTGTGTTGCACAGTCCCACACCAGCTGGAGAGAATGCATTTAGGACAGCGATGAATATCAGCAGATGACAACAACCACCATTTAACTGCTATGACTTATGTTTAAGATAAAACAAAATCCAGGAACTACTCCAATTCCCAGACGGATAATACAGAAAAGCAGCAGTTCTGGTTCTGAGCTGGTTTTAACTGACCTGGATCTCATGAATGCAAAAGAAAAACTCCCACTGGAGCTTTTGACCCTCAGACACACTAATCCCAGTTGATCCCATTTCATTTAGTCATGCAAACAAGCACAAGCTCTACACTTAAGTTCTCAAAAATAATATTCCTCCATCCCAAAAAAAAAATCCAGGTGAAAGTCTCAGTTTCACGATGTTTATTCTTTCATAAGGAAAATAAACAAGCAGGAATTCATGAGCATTTCTTCCTTGTAAATACCAGCACAGCTAATTATAATTAAACCCAAGGTCTTTTGAAATGGTCTGAAATGATAAGTAGAGGTGGGGGAGCCCAGCTGGAAGAAAAAGGTAAACTCATTCTGACACAAGTTCCTCTCAGCATCTTGAGAAACAAACTCAGGCACTCCAAGGACCCAAGAATCAAGCTCTGCTGGCAGGCTAGCCAGGTTTGTGTGCCTCTTCTATGGGAGGGCGAAGTCAAAGTCAGCCCGATGACACACCCTCTGAAAGCCTGCATTTCCCTTCCACCCTACAGCCCTTTAACACAACTCTGCTTGAGGGCTAAGAGTGGCTGGAAATATCCCAGTGAAGCATTTAGCCAGAAGACAGATACATAGATACACAGAGAGGCAGAAAGGGAGAGCTTTCTTAAACACTACCTCAGTGAACCCTAAATGCTCTGTTCAAAACGGCTCCGCCTGAAATGACCTCTGAAGAAGCCTGGCGCTTGGAGCCCACGAGAGCTGCCCCGACAGACAGGAACAACAGACTTCCCCAGCAGCTGCAGGGTCTGTGGAGCTTCTAGATTCCTGGAAACACTGACAGGTTTTCAGTTCTGGCCAGCTTTGACCACAGCCAAGTTTCAGAATTCCTGCAATCTGGAAGCCCTTGCTTTTAGCTACCTCAGGTCTGAATTTCTAGAGGCATAACAGGGTTTGCAATGTCACCCATTCCTGTCAAGTTCCAGATTCTGAAATGGTACAAACTAAGCCTTCTCAGAATTATGAGATATCATGCAAATCATAACCCTTTAATTAACAGATGCTCTCTCCTTACTCTCTGGTTTGCAGACCTCTGTTGTGCCAGTGATAATTTTCACAGTAACAGTGTGAAAATGTAACCTTCTCCTAAAAAACAAGGGAAAACTGAAATGCCTGTGCAGTAGTCTTCTGATACTGCCAGTGGTGCAAAACTCCTGGACAAAAACAGCTGAATTGCTATGCTGCTTCTAGATCTGACCTTCTAAAGCTATAAGCTCTAATGGCAGCCACATAAAGGAGAAGCCCTCTAAAATGCATAGTTACAAGGAACAGAAAAACTGCAGAGCTCACTCTGAAGGAGGTGGCCCTCAATAAGGGACCTCAGCAGAAGTAGGAAGCCAGGGAAGCAGGGACTTGGTTCCCCCCCTAGAAAGAAGGTGACAAAACCAAGAAGGCCCTAAGGAACTATAGTCCACCTGAGGATAGGCCAGGACTCTTTAAAGTTTTTACCTTCCCTAGCAAGAAAGCCCCCAGCATGTCTGCAGATTCCAGTGCACTAACCAGCAACTTTGGCACGTCTCTCCAGAGTTTTGGAGAAATGACTACGTTCTGAAAACTGTCATTTATTCTGCAAATTTATGTGCAACAAGAGCCCACAGCTATGGAACTGCCAATCGTTTCACATAGTTATGACACAAACACTTCCCGAGTGGAGGGAGAGAATTCTCTGCTTTACAGGGATGCACCATCAACCCAGTCAGATACTTAAAACCAGTGCCATGGAACATGTCTGTCAGAGAGCTGCTCCAGCAGTGTCACAAGGCTATGTGGGTCCACCACCAGCTCTGGCAGGCTCAGGCAGCATGTTTGCTTACTTGCCTGTGTGCTAATCAGTCTATCCACCTCTCCAGGTGAGAAAATCCAGTGAAAACCCACAGCTCCCCTGGAGCAGCAACAGCCCTATGAAGCAGCGCAGTAGTAACTGCAAACCTCTGTGCCTCGGGTAGCCGGCTGTGTATTCTCTGCAGTCTTGGCTTAATTATAGCAATATAACAGACTTTGTCCCTTGCAGTTAAAACTCCGGTCTCTCAGCTTGAAAGCCCATTCGGGATGTCATGGGCACTGCATGTCCCTATACAGACATTATTAGAGCCTGAGGAGGTGGCAAATGGGGACCCTAAGAGCATCTTCATTTTAATTAGGGGTATCCCCGTAGGCACTGCATGCCTGGCTGCTCCAGCAAAACCTATATTTGACTGTATGTAATTAAAATGCCTTAAGTGTCTTCTCCACAGCAGGATCGCCTCCTCCCCACATGCTGCTTACTGACAGAGGTTATCTTATTATTTAGTAAGTGGAACCCCAGGCACCTCCCCTCCCGCGCAGTGAGAACACGCAAACTGCTTAACCTGCGCACTGGAAACCCAGCCGGGAAGCCCTGCTGACAGCACAGTAAAGCAGATACATACCCCCACCTAGTGGGAAACCCACAGCTCCTGTTCTCTCAACAGGAACAGCTCCAGCTCTGCCGTCAAATACGGACCCCCAAAGCAGCTTTGCTTTGTGAATCAAAGGGGTAAATAACACCTATAGTGATATTCGAGAGCTTGAGTTTCAATCACTGAGCAGAATGCACTTTAAGGAAGAGGCAGGGTAAGTCTACTAAGTTACCAGCATTTTATCCACTCAATATTCGACATGACTGCAAACCCAACTCTCTTGGTTTATACTACTGTAATTATTAACTTCCACAAGGTCAGTGCAACAGGCATGCTAGGTTAAAATGCTGCTATGCCCTTCTGCTATTTTGCTACGCTAAAGAGATCTGAATTCTTGAATGCGAAACAAAGTCAGTCTTCCGTAATGAAGGAGGGTTTAGCACATCCAGAAGAGCTCGCAAGCCAAATCACTGACAGTATTTTTTGGACACAGTTTGGGGTTTGCTACTTTTTTTTTTTTTTTTTTAACACATGCCCTAGATAAAGGTGAAAAATAATTGTGAGGTGGAAAGTGGAGGCTGGAGGGAAAACGCTCATGGATCCATTTCCATTTCTTACTGCCCAGTGAAGGCACTCCAGAGGCCTCCTGTTCCAGCAGCAGGGTAAAGGCACCATCCTCTGGCTCACAGGGACTGGACACAGCCTCGGCCCCACAGTGTGTCTTATGCAGGGACAACACGAGCTCTGTTTGGCCAGCCTTAAATCACTTCAATCTCTTCTAGCACAAAATGAGACATACATGCTTTGTGATTTGTACTAGCCTTCAAATGCCTTTTTACAGGTCAGGGGGAAAAAAACCCAAACCCACACGTGTGCATTTGCATTTTGCAGCAGCATATTATCCTTTGAGACCTGACTGCACCCATTTCTGAGAAGTTCAGCCACTAAAACCTGTTTGCACTCTGCAAACCAAAGCTTCTAAGTGCAGCGGATTTGTCACCTCTAAGTATTGCTTATGGGCTCACCCTAATGCATTTTGTTCTTCTGACTTGCAATACACAAACATAGAATCAACTGGACTGGAAAAGACCTTTAAGATCATCAAAGCTAAACTCCAGCACTGCCGAGTCCACCACTAAACCATGTCACTGAAGGCCAAATCTAATATTTTTGAACACTTCCAGGGACAGTAATTCCACCACTTCCCTGAACATCCTGTTCCAATGCCCAACTGTTCTTTCAGTGAAGAAAGTTTCCTGATATCCAGTGTAAACCTCTGCTGGTGCAGCTTGAGGCCATTTCATTTTGCCCTATCACTTGTTACCTGGAAGCAGAAACCAGCCACCTCCTCTCCCCTTCCTCCCTTCAGGTAGTTGTAGAGAGAGATAAGGTCCCCCCTGAGCCTTCCCTTCTCCAGACTGAACAACCCCAGCTCTCTCAGCCATTCCTAACAGTTGTGCTCGAGGCCCAAGTCTTGTGAGGAACAGCATTCCAAGAGGATTTGGGTTAGGTACTGCACTTCACTCCCCTCTTGAAAATTACTCCAAGTTGTTGTTTTAACCTACTGTAGCCTACAAATTAACCGTGTACACATACCCAGCATCTTCAAGCACAAGCACCATAGCTAAGCAAGGACTGACAAAAGCTAGACTCAGGGGGAAAATGCAACTCTTTCGCAGCTCTTCTGTTTGGCCCAAGTCAAAAGCCCATTTTAGCTAGAACTGAAGTTAAAAGGCTCCATGGTAAGTCCTGCCTTACAAATCAAACCTGCAAGTGATTTCATGCTCATTGATAAGACACCCCCCACAGTTCAGGCTGGGGACTTCACATACACAGCTATTTTTACCTTGAAGATTAGGCAGAATAAGCTATTAGCAGTTTAGGTTTTGAATCAGGGTCTTGGACTTGTCCATTCAGGCAGGGCATTTGAGACTGGCTGTAACAATTTACCTTCCCATTTCTCAGTTCCTGTAGGGAGAGACACACCTCCACAGCAATCTCTGTAACACAAAGCACCACTTGAAAACAGCAACAGCCATTCCAAGCTTACGGCCCAACACAGCTTAGTAAGAGGCTCCTGCATGTTCACTGCTCAGGCAGTCAATGCTTTGCTACATACTCCAGCTCCCAGTGTCACAGGAACCATTAGAACTCCTTAGAGATTTAACAGAGGTTTGGAGTTAGGACAGTCTAACCAAGCCTGCCCTTCAAATGAGCCACACAACCAATTTTTGTTGGTCCTTTAAAATAGTCCACCAGAATAAGCATTACAACATTTTTACTGCTTCAGTGTTCCTACTATTTGCATTTAACACTTAGTGAATTTTCATCTTCTTGTTCCACAAACATTCCTATTCGTATATAGCTGTGGAGTCTCTACAATCAGACTTAAAGACAGGATCCAGGGTGGCAAGACTGAGGTTGTAATGCCTCAGCAAGCACTGGCGCTGCTTGAGGAGCTCTCCATGGTTTTTGTCCTCACTGCCCAGAGTTAACTCGCACTTCCTCCATAGCTTAAGCACTCCCTTCCAGAGCACCACTGCATGGACATGTTTTTCTCTCTGCTCTGTAAGAGCATGCAGTAGCAAGAAGATGCCTGACATACATATTACTGAACTCACCCACAAAGCCTTGCTTCAGCATTCATTCATTATGAGAGGGAACACTGTGGTTTTTTGATCTCTGCTATATGCTATTGCACCACATCATGTAGTCTTGAATAAGAAAAAAAACAACCCACAAAAACCTCCACTGCTTCCTTCATCTTCAGGCAGACTCCATGGATCTCCCTAATGATCAACAGTATTAATCAACTCTGAACTAATACTAAGTCCTCAAAAAGGATTTGCCTCAATAGTCTTACTATACTGTGGGCTGCAAGAGGTATTTCACATTAAGCATTCTGAAATGCTTAGAAGGAAGCACTTAAGGACAGAGGAAGGGAACATTAAGTTTGAAAGATATGTTTCAAAGCAAAGCCATCACCCCAGTAAATAATTACAGCAAAGATTTTCAGGTTTAATTGCCACCTAGGAAATAAAACTCTGCCAGAAGCCTCTATTGGGGAAAACGAAAATCTATGCGATTTTCCCATGGAGACCCATGCTTGCTTTCTAGGAAGAAAAGCTGAGCATAGCTTGTGGCAGAGCTTTCATTCACCAGCTCTCCAGACCTAAGAGGGTTCTGCAGGCAGGAAGAATATGGACCCTTCAGGACCCTTCAAAAGCTGCCAGTACAGGTTACCAATAGACACAGCTTTTTCATCACTGATCTCACCGTCAAAGCAAGGGTACGATGACATAAGTTTTAAACAATATTATGAAGCAATCCAGACTTCAGCAGAAGCTCAGGCTGCCTGAGATGAGAACCAGGCCTACAGAAAAAGCGTTTCATGGTAGAAAAAAATAAAAGCCACTTTAAATGTGAAAAAAAGTCACGTTTGCACAACTCACTCATTTGCAACAGATGTATGTCACCAGCCACAGCTTTGGTTAGCAACTAAAGACTGTTCCTATAGTAGCGGTAATTCCTTTTCCTGCATCTGCTAATCAAAGGCATTTCTTTCTTTATAGACACTTTGTCCCTTAATCTTACTTGACACTTCCTAAGACCAGCCTGGCAGTACGGTACTGTAAGCCTATTCCTTGTTTCTCTGAGAATCCATCCTGAACTTAAAACAGTATACTGAGAAAGCTCAAAGAAAACTTACACACAAGGCACTATGTAAGCCCAGCATCAAGCCAGAAATGCGTGCAACAAAATTAGTAAAAAAACCCAACCAAAAAACCAAAACACACCATTTCTTTTTCAAGATCTTTCAGGCATGCTCTTTTACACCACAGAGTACTTCATTTCTGCCTCAAGCTTAAGTTTAGCTTGTTATAACTGCTTCAGGAACACAGCTAAACAGAGGCAGTTTATACTTCAAATATGTATGTCAACAGCCTCAAAGGACGTTCTAGTATGTTCCTGAAGAGCTAGTATGAAACCAGTATCACATGCTGACATTCAGTTCCCCTAAGAACAAGTTAGCCTGACACAGGACTGCAGTGTCTTGCCCAAGGTAATACTTCTACTGCATCAGTGCAAGACATGAAAATCTTGTGTAAGAGGTGGTAGAGATGGCTGAATGCAGTCAAGTCAGGCAGACACGGACACCTACTGCCCCTTTCACCTACCTTTTCAATCTGTAAGAAAGCTCCACAGCTGTAACACAATAAATTACAAAAGGTGTTTATCTCCTCTGGTAAATTTTAAATCAAGTAACTGGACCAGCTATTACTAAAAATGAGTCTCTTACAGACAGCTATAGAAGATTCTTCTTTAGAGCTTTATTTCTTTACAGCAACATTAGTATATATTTCCACTTAGGTATTTTAGTGCAACAAGGAAATACATTACCTCATAAAGCTTCAGCAAGGTGATCTATGTTTTTATATGCAACGGAAGAGATTATCTGAAATGTCTCCCTTTGTTGCAGAACATTTAAAGCTTCAAAACTCTAAGTAAACACCTTCCACAGAATTAAACAAGCAGACACTTTGCTTGATTATGAAATGCTTTTGCTGGATGAGCTAAGTGTTTTCTGCAGTAGATCAATTCATTTGTAAGTGGCACTACTACAAGAGTGGTATCAGAGTAGAAGTGGTGACATTTCAGAAGTCTGTGCAAGAATTCCACTCTACTTCTTGCAATCTGCATATCTTGAAGACACATTATCCCAGTTGATCACATTCCAGATGGCTTTCAAATAATCAGGTCGTACATTTTTATACTGAAGATAATAAGCATGTTCCCATACATCAATTCCTAGCAAAGGAATGAGACCTGTAAAAAAAAAAAAAAAAAAAAAAACAAAAACCAGGGTAAGTGTTGTAGATCTCTGAAAACACATTTTACATGTGAAGTCTTATAACACACCCCCAAGATGTACTCAATTTCTGAGTCTTTACCTGCAGCAAGACAAAGAGCTCTCCAGCAGAGAGGTGCTTACTGCAATATTTTACAGAACTGTTTGCTCCCGGCACACACACATTGCATAAACTGTAAGAGCTGATCGAGATAAACACCTAGAAACACTCTAGAACTAGCCTGAAGAGATAGCTGAAATCACTGTCTTTTTAATGGGGAGTTTTCAAGGGGGTAGGAGTGAAATTTACCCTCGTTATGCTGTATGTCCCTACTATACTGGGGTTTTTTTTCCCCTACTGATAAGCAATATATGGACTGCTGATAGCACATGAAGTTCTTTGCCAGAACATATTTTAAAGATATCTGTAACAGGATTTGGACTAACAGCCACTCCAGGCAGGCCTGTCATCAGTCACAACTTCTTCCCTCTGTGGAGGGTGTCCAGCCCGCCATCACTTCCACATCTCCCTAAGCAAGTAAAATTCTCTTCAGAAGTGAACATTACCAGTATTCTGCTGCTTTCCTAGCTGTACTATCTATCCACATTCAAAGTTGATTAAACTGACACTCACTACTCTTTACAAATATTAAGGAAGCAGATTAATGCATTCTCTTTTAACCCCAGTTACTATACCCCCACTCTTCCCTCCCCTGTTGTCTGGCCTACACTGGCAGTTCTGTGAACAGCCCCTCTGCCAGAGAAAACTAAAGGCAAGAGGCTTAATCTTCCTCGACAGAGACAAGCTATTCCAGTTACTTAAAAAGCCCACAAAGAAGCCCAAGCTAAAACTACTATCTGAGAGTGCACTTTCACAATATGCCCCATCTATTCCCCCTTACACAAGACAGACTTTAAACCCTACTGCTCTTCACAGTTTTTAAGTCCTGCTTTACAAATGCTGTTTTAAATACTGCGACTGTTTTTCACTTTTGCTAATAGTGACATTTGGTTTTCCAGCCCTATTTATCCAGCTATTTCTTCTCAGCTTTTTTCCTCACAAGCCCCTTTTCAGACTTCATATACATGCCTATAAAATCTACAAAGAGAAAAGCAGAGGGGAAGGAAAGAAACCTCACCTGTTGTTCCTTGCAAAGGATCTTGATTTGCACAAGCTGCTATTTGTAGGCGCCCCTGCTCCTTGTTATAGCCAAGCCACCCCCAGCCTGATCCCTGAACACCAACAGATACGGCTGTCAGCTTCTCCTTGAAGTTCGCAAAGGAACCAAAGTCACGCTTGATGGCGTCCATCAATTCTCCTTAAAAAAAAACAAAGATACAAAAAGCTCATAGAACATCAGGTATTGCCTGGAAATAGAAGGAAAGAGTAGAGAAAGCATTTGGGCTCTGTGGGAAGAAGTGTCTAGACAAGCAGTTGCATCATTAATTAACAGTTCTATCCCAATCTGCTTAAAAGGGTGAGCAGACTGGAAAGAAATTAGTGGAGCAGTCAAACACACTGTCCTCAAAGACAGTCAGGGTGCTGTCAACTGGACATTCAAGGAAAGAAGGTAAGGCGCTAGTCTGCATATCTAAAAGGACAACAATAAGTGGATGTGATTTCTCTGTCTTAGTACAAAGAAATACGTGGACAACTTCGATATCAGTATAATGAACCTACACATAGTAAGAGGTATTTAACCACTTCCCTCAGATTTTAGGTTTACATTTGTTCCGACAGTTAAGTAATCTATTTGATGAGTAAGTTCCATTATTAGATCCCTTATTCATTATTATTAAGACAATCTGTGCTGGGGCAAAGGAAGCAGAAATCAGTATGTTTAGTTTAAACAATACACTGTCAAACTACTTCCTCTCCCCTACACCCTAACACACTTGTGGTTTCCAGATAGTTAAGAGTTTAGAACCTGAAGGTGGCTATGCTCCTAACTAGCACATGTAAGGATACTTCATACAGTGCAATGCGGAAGAATCCATCACTCCTTTCACCATCAGATGGTCTTGAAAATCTCCTGGCAATAGCTGCAAATGCATCTTAAGACAGGCTTTAGCAGGCTTCCTACAAAAACCTTGAGCCATTCAGTCAGAACTAAAAGATGACATTTCAGACTTACTGACTTTCACAGAAACTTCACACAAATTGTAGGAGAAAAATCAAGGCTCTAAAGCATCTTTTCTGAGAATGCAATATGAAAACAAGCTGTATCAGAAATTAACTGATACCAGAAATGCTTGTTTATACTCTAGTCTGAAGCAGATCATCTTTGTACTTCCATGGTAGAGTCAAAAGTCACAAGCAGATATCACCTATTAATGCTGAACCAGACAGAGTGCAGAGCACCTGAAGCCCACCAACTTACATACACACAAACCTCATTCAAAATCCTCAAGTTTATCACAACAACTTTTCTGAGATCTGGGCCTTTACGTTTAATTGCAGGTCACTTGCAGATAATCACTACCCTTCCTCCCATAAGGGGATTTCTTCATTTAGACTTAAACTGCTAAACTATTCCTATTCAAATTGGAGCATAAGAACCAGCCACTAGGCTGGATGGCCTGCAGAACATTTCTTCCCTTTCTGTGAACTGAGCACACATGGCAGCTTGACTAGCATAGCTTTGTACAACTATTTTCTGCTACAAAGACAGAAAGGACAAGATAAAGCAATACCCAAGTATTTTGCGATGTACACATAATCAGCTTTAGAAATTAAAAATACTTAACACAGAGCTAGCTTTTTAAATTCTTGGCTTACATTCAAAACCCCTGAATCCCTCAGAAGTGTGGTAACTGTCATAGAGAAAGGCAAACTAACTCTGAGAAAATAAAGATCCCTTAGACCCTTTCAAAGAGAGAAAAAATCATAGTTCTACTGGCCAATTAAAACTGATGCAACAAACCGCTGTAGGAAGCACTAACCTTTAGGCTCGCCTCCTCCATTAGGAGAAAGGTTTGTCCAGAAGATGGTGTGATTGATATGACCCCCACCATTGAACTTCAGTGCAGGCTGAAGTGATACCTGAGCTGTAACATCACCTGTTAGAAGACAAAAATACATAGATAAATAAAAACATCATCATCACAGTAGTCACTAAGTTACCACCAGGCCTCCATCAATCTCCAGAATCTTTCAAGTGTTATTATTAAGAAGACTTTTGTCAACAGACAGAAGTGAGTTTACACAGTAATTACTTCTTAGAGGTAAACTGATACTCTTTAGAAAAGGCCACAACAGAGAATATTTTACCTTCTTAAAAATGCGTACACATTATTTCACGTTTTCATCAGTCTGACTGAAAGAGGATAAAAAATTCCATGGCTTGTTGCATATTTCAGAGTCTCACGCCAGCATGTGACCTATGTGACCCCTTAATCTGAGCCAGTGGCATAACTGACACTCAAATTCAGATCTCTTCACTGGGTGCTGCATATGTTAACTGCACATTTGTTTTACCTCCATCTGTAGTTGACTACGGTTATTTCACAAGAATCAGCAGAGCTTCTGATATGAAAACCATCAGGGTGCACGAATCTTGCTTTATGTCAGTTTATTATCAACCTTTCATTACAAAGTATGTTTAGTAAAATGACTGCAATTTCCTACTGACTCCATCTTCCATTCAAGTTGCTAATGTAAACACAGGCTAAATCCACAGCAGTCAATTTCCTTCTGCTTTCACAGTACTACAAAGAACAGGATCCATGCTTTTCAGTTACATCTCATTTCCTTACCAGCACCACTGAAGTTTACAACAAAAACTTGTTCATAATATTTCACTTTATTAAAAAGAAAGCTTGAGTTACATAATCCCCAAAATTTAAAAGAAACTATTTCCCCTTCAAAGAAGAGCCACCCTTTTTTTTTCCTGCTATAGCATCTGTGCCAACAAGTTTCCATCTCATCTGTCGACCATTAATATACAAACCTTTTGCCAGTGCCTCTTTGTACTTCTCCTCGGCAACATTCAGGTTGTTCACGTAGGTGGCGTGATGTTTGCTGTGGTGTAGCTGCATGATCTCTGCACTGATATGAGGCTGCAGAGCGCCATAGTCATATGGCAAGTCAGGAAGAGTGTGCTTTCGCCTAGAGGCCAAGCACCCCAGTGGTGCTACCACCTTGGCACTGCTTCTAGAAGAGGAAAAAAAAACCCAGAAGTAGTATTTATTCGGGACTCGGGCTTCACTGAAGCAGACAAATGATGAATTATGATCACTGCTTTAAGTACATGGGGTGGCATCTTAGGTCAAATTGCCATTTTTCAAGAGCTCAAAGCAAGCACACTCTGTTGCTTAACTGCAAGGATAAATTCACATAAAGGTCACAGATACAAGGCTTTGCAACTTAAAGGTACCACTTCCCAAACCAAGCCCCCCTAGCCACAAGCCGTCACACCCCCTCCCGTGCATAATGGCAAGGCAAAGGTGGGGGCAGGAACGGAAAGCCAGCACTCACACGCCGACATTCAAAGGTTCACCAAATCTTTATTAATTTAAAACAGAAGCCAAGATGTCCCTCCAGGGCCTTCCCCTCACCATCCACACGGTGCCTGTACCGGAAACAAGCCGGCTGAAAACCCCACAGCCTCCCGGCACTGACTCCGCAGCATCAACACCAACACACGTGCTTCCCCGTCCCCGCTGTGGGTATCGCACACGTAATGCACTGCGCCAGGCGATGACAGGGCAGTCGCGATGTCCAGCCCAGAACACTGCCAGGCTGTGGTCACCCTTCCCCGTTCTAACACCTCGCACTTGTTATGAGATACGACAGTGACCGCGATGAAAGGAGAACCGCTGGGCCCAGAGGAAGGCCAGCTCCTGAGGCCCTTTTGTTTCACTCGTGACCTTGGCATGAGCGAGGGACAAACCAAGAGAACTCTCGCGCCCCTGACAAGCGGCCGAGCACGGTGCCCGCGGGCAGGATGGGCTACCCGCACCCCATCAGGAGGGGAGAGCCCCTGGGCGGAGGGCGAGGGCAGGAGCCGGGAGGATGAAAGGACACCCGCCAGCAGCCCCCTCCCGGCGCCGCGCGGAGCGGCATGCTGCAGCGCGACCTCCCGCCTCCGAAATGGCGGGGAGCTGCTGAAGGGACGGCCCCACCGTCACCGCCTCCTCTCCCTCCCACCGCTCCGCTGCACGCTGCGGGTCGCTCACCGGCATTAGCTCTCCCACACACGCATGCATGCACACACAGACACACACAGCGCGGCTCCCACCTGCCCGCCGAGGCCAGGAGGCACAACATGGCGGCGACGTGGCGGCTGGCGCTACACTTACGGCGCAACCGCGTGCTGGCCCGCCCCCGGCACCGCCCGCTGCGGAGGGGCCGAGCTTGGCCGGGGGGATGCGGATAATGCCGTCCCCGCGCTTCTTCAAACTGGGGAAAAATGGCGGTTTGGTAACACTTTTACGTAGCACATTATCATAAATAGAACCACTATATAGCGCTGTTATCTTAAAACTCAAGCCTGCGGCGCTTCAAGCGGAGGTGAGCAGCCCCGGCGGAGAAGGACGAGCTCGGGAGGAGCCTCTACCGAGCGCAAAGCTTCCTGCCAGCAGCTGCGGCTCGGCTGCAGGGTACCAGGTCCGCTGAATGAACCTCTCAAACCTGCCTGAGACGTGTTTCCGTCAGTCCACTGACAGCAGAGCATACAGATACCTTTGTCAGCTATTTTGGCTACGACTTACTTTCTTTATTCACCTCTGTTCTTTTCCTCACTGTTGTGCACATCTTGACTGCCAGTATCAGTTTTCCTCCTGGGAACAATTCAGTGGCCTTTAGTACTGCTGGAAATCCTTCACTCGGGTACCTTCACCCCCATCAGCTAGAATAATCAGTATAGTTAGTGCAAACAAGTTCGAAGACCCATTAAGATTCTGTTCTCCAGGAAGGTCAGGGAGGAGAACTCTTCCCTCAGTTCAGAAGCACTCTGCAGACAAGACAAACGTTAGGTAAAACTTGGACTGTACGGAATCATCTCTGCTACCACAAAACCCTTAATCTTTTGGGTTTTCTTTTAAAATGAACATATATCCCAGGATCTTACAGAACCCATGTTTACAAGACTATAAAGAAAAACAAGTTACAAAAATTCAGTGGGGCTTGGGTCTGAACAACCTTGTTGAAAATAAATTACCTTATCTTGGAAAGTGCCAGGAAACACACCTGAAGAGATCCAGCCACACAGGGAATCTCAGCCTATTGTCTGAAATTAACCAGAGGTTTGGAAACAGGATTTCCCCTGAATGCTGCAAATACATACAGCAAGGTTTAGGCAATACCTAATTGTGAAGAGCAGTATGTTGTCTTTATCAGTGATTAATAAAACCACGTTTTGTTAAAAACGAACCAACTACATTCAAGATTGTTGAATGTCCTAATATAGGCACTGACAGCCAGGCAAGAACACAAATATTATACATACAGAAATGCTAACCTGTATTACACTGCCATTCATTAACGCTTTGCAGTATGATCTCCCATGAAAGAAAATCTTTTATAGTATTCATTTATTATTCACTGGCACAGCTGCCGAGTTGCTTTCATTATGGGAAAACAAACAAAACACCCCAACCTGCTCCTTAAGATACCCTCTAAGCAGAGAATGTCAAGGGTAATGGCCTACATTGCCTTACAGTTATTTTCCTTCAATTAGTTAAGCTAGCTTCCAGTCTGAGACTGTAGTTTGTATTCCTATTTTTAGCTCTTTAGCTAAACTTTACTATTGAGGAATTAAGTATTGTACACTCATCTTTGTATGAGGTTTTAAGAAATTAATAACCTATAGTAACTGACAGATGTAAGTAGCAAGCTGTCACCACTTGACAACTATGTTTTTTTTTTTAACCTTAGCACAATTAATTGTAATTACTGTAACTGCAAAGACACTTAACATTCTTCTAGTTCTTTGTATTAGATTAAAAGATGTCGATCATCTTCTTGGTATGATTTGCCTCCATATTTCAGACAAATTTGAACCATGACCACCAATTCCCACACAAGGCTTTTTACCATCAACCATTATCAGCTAAAGCCATTGATGTCACCTATAATCAGCATTTTAAGCTTCTTAAATACTATATTCTATCATGTACAGAATCTCAGATGTTCATATACACACATTACAAATAATCAAGCAATACTATATTAAGACCAAAAATAAAGCACCAGCAACTATAGAACCCAATCACCATCATAGAAATTACTTTGGGTGCCACATGCTGGTATGACTTCACACAGATACTTGCCGCTTCTCCTTCACACATTCAACTGAATATTGAATAACTGCTGGTTTTCAGGCAATGAGGGCTAAAATAATGCTCCAAAACCAACCAGGTACCACCAATGGAATTTATGCATCAAGTGACAACTCCTAAGCAGTTTTAATACATTTAAGTGAAGTCTATAAAATTAGAATAGCAGCAGTAAATGGACTAGCATTCAACAGATGACACCAGCTAGTAGCATTTTAATTGCATCCATTTGTCCTGGACAGTGCTACTGTAGATGCTAATATTCATGTAACAAGCCACTTAAAAGTGGTACCACAGAAATCCTTCTATAATCTAGGAATTTAACTGGGTACTGAAACAATTTCAATGATGTCCCAGAACTCCAAAGAAATACTGCTTTCAAACAAAAGTCTGTCTCCACACTGAACTGCAAAGCTACGAAGCTATTTACTATAGTAAATAGGGTTTAGTGGCTACATATCAGAATTTGGTTAGTCATCCGATAATCACAAGATCTACAAGTTTCAGTGTTGAAACTAGACTTAAGCCTACCCAAAAGTAAAGTACTGAGAAGTACTTTCATCTTCCCTTTGCACAGTGCTTAAAAGCCAGTACTTTTTCATCTCCTTTTTGTGATCTTCCTCATTATGGAGCTAGTAGATAGAAAACAACCACCAGAAATTCAGGTTCAGAGAAATTCATAACTCACTGCTACTGAACAATAAAACTATGCTTAAGGGTATTTTTCTCTGCACCTATTAAGTAGTAAGCTCCTTCAGGTAAGCAATTAAAAAAAAACCTCAAACAAACCCACAACAGGAGTTGCATCTGGTTTAAAGAGGCTGATACCAAGACAAAGCTTTGTAGTTTGATTTGTGTATTTACTTTTTGGATACTTCTAGCTTTTGGGTTTACTTTTACTTTAATCTTTATAAAAGCCATATTCCCAAGTTTTATTTTTAACTCACTCCCTCCCCCCACCTTTGGCTTTTTCCTCCTTTTCCTTATCTGCCAGTAAGGAAAAATCCTGTAGAACAGGCACCATCAGGCTGACCTGAAAGGACTGACACAGGAACAAACTAAAATAAAGAAAAAAACCCAAGTACCATAAATATACTGCATACAAAATAAGCCACATAAGCCAATGCAGAGCAATGAAGAAATTACATTATTAAAAGTTTTTATTTAGGTTTGGTCAGTACAGGTAAGATAATATTGGAGTCACAGAGCAATATGCATAAACAGGATACAACAGTTCTTAAAAACTGAGTAACTATGCACACAATCCATAAACATTCGGTCACCTAAGGAGAAAAATGCACAGATGTATGGTGGGGAAAACTGTAATTAACACTGAAACTACTACAGGACTCCTTTAGTAAGTCCATCTTTTAGTGATAAAACTACTGTACTGGGCAAACTTGGCAGTCATAAACCCACAGCTATTATGACAAATCTTGAAGGTGGTGAAAGTATAACAGTATGAGTAAGAATGCCCTTACACAGCACAGGTTCTAGATATACACAGATTTGTACAGACATCATTTATGTTATACTTTATGGAAATAATTTCCATTTCAACTTCACATTAACTCATATAAAAATAACTTGAGCTACACAAATGTCCTCTTAGCAACATTCAATGTAATTAACTGTTAAAATTTTCAAAGAGGCAGAGGTATTGAAGCAAAAAGAAACCCACAAAAAGGCAAAATTGTGACAAGTATGCACTAAATTTAAACGGCTTCTGGACAGTATCCTCTCCCAATTTAAATGACACTGTATAAAAATGTTGCAGAAAAATGTTACAAAACTGAACCCTGCGCATTTACACTGGAGTCCAAACCATTCTGGACATGACGAGAACCCACAGTTCTGTTACCTTTCATGCTCACTGTTTTCTCCTCTTGAGGATCATGATTGGAGTCTGTGTCATTTGAGTGGTGAGTGAGAGAGTTTTCACTGCCAGTGGGAGAGTCTACACTTTCATACCCAGTACTGAGTTGATTTATGTAGCTACCACTTCCTCTACCAGTTCTATCTTCAGAGTGGTTGGACAGCTTATTACCATTCCCTGGAGAAGCTGGGAAGTCATCCTCCGTGCCGCTACCCTCCCTATAAAAACCAGGCCCAGACGTCCGCTGATGGGAGGAGCTACCATTGCTTGGTCCGTTTGCCAGACGGCTGCAGTCTTTACCCACAGCCTCTCCTTGGTCTGTAGGCTCAGAAGATGGAGTCCTGCTGGTACCTGGGTTGGATGCCTGGGACTGCTGCTGCTGGTACTGCGCCAACTGCTGGCGAGTCTCCTTCAACTGCTGCTGAAGAACTAGAATGGTACTCTGCATACCCTCTACCTCTTCATCAAGCTGGATGATGAAGTCATTCAATTCTATATAAAGAAAACACATTTGTTGCAAATACTTAATAGCCCATACATAGCTTGAATCTCAGAAAAAAAATAAAATCCTACAACTCAACATTTTATGCTGAAGTTTTTCAACATACTTTTTCAGTCATTAGGCACACACTGGTTATGATACTCTGCCTCTGAAGGAGAAAATGCTTAACTATCATCCACACACTTTCTATGCTACTCAAAATGTATGTGAAGAAATTAATTTCTGGGCAAGAAAGGAGGATATCTGGAAAACAGCTCAATTCCAACAATATTCTGCAAGAACCACCTCATGTATGTACTTTTACTGAAGTACAAAACCTGAGCAGAAATCCTGTAAAAGTCATCATGAAACACATCTGTATAGAATACACCCAAGTAATTACAAAAGCCTCCTCAGCAACAAAAAGAGATTTCAGGCACATTTCAAGGAAGCGTCAGCTCTTACTGGTTTTAATCTTTTAAATCACACATAACAGGACACTAAAACACTTTCTAACAAAAGTGTGAACTAATTCAACAGGGTGTTTTAGTACCTACATACTAAAACAATTTTACAATTCGGACTCTACTTTTGAGCAAAATAAATTTGACCTGAAAACAGTAAAAGAAACACCAACTCCCTTAGCCTTCAACTGCACCACTGATATGACAGGGCAAATAAAATGCAAACTGCTTATTACTGTAAGAAGTCATAAAATTGAAGTCTTGCTGCTACAGAAAAAACCATTTGGAAAACTTACCACAGGATTACTGTCATCTTTGTTGACATGGGAATAAGCAGTAGTGGTTAAAGAACACATCTCTGGAGCTTACTTCACTATACTACATTTGATAGGCAAAATCTTTAAGTAATGTCCACACTTGCTTAAATTATGAGCTTGATAAATTCAGATTAATTGCATTACCTAAACAGCAGTTAAGAAGTAAAAGGGTAACTATTCCAACAGCATGTCATTACATGAAAAAAAAGTAATTGCCCTTAAATAATTCTATTTATTTTATATTGCTACTTTCTCAAAAAAGTAGATTGGGGGGAAAAGAATGAATTATCCTTAAAAATACAGGATATGTCAGACTTGGATAATGCCAAATCAAGTCTATGCTATCTTAAACTTGAGCTGCAAGACAAATAGATATCCAGGGGCTTACGTGAGGCCCAAATAGCTCATTCCTCAAGACTTACTGTAATAATCAGGTAACCTACTCTGTAACAGTCTACCAAAAAGACACTGATTCTATGCAGAACTCTCATAGAAGGTTTTTTTATATTTGCATTTTCTCCTTCACTTAAATTATGCAAGAGGCCAGAGCTTATAGGTAATTTTGATTTAGGTTTACAATGCTGTAAAATTCAGACTGTGAACACAATAATGAACTATTTTAGTTCACCTGAGTTACTTAAGCATTCTTAGGCACTATTGAAGAGTTTCAACAATGATTTGCTTTTAAAATTTTTTTGAAATAAGTCAGAGTTAACGAGAATCATTCTGTTCCCAGTGCATGCTAACTTCATGCAACATTAATAGCTTTCATCTCACCAATTCACCAATAACATGTGCAGTCTCAACATTTCTTACTGAATAGCAAAGCCTACAGTCCTGAATTTCAAATTTGAATTTCAAATTCAAACACTGCATTACTGGAGCTGTACATCCCAAACAGTCCCCCAGAGTTGTTCTGGGGGTTTATTTTGTGTCTTTTTATTATTAAGACTACCAGTAAAGGTTTACAATTGTTGTATTTTATTCAATCTTGTCCTTTCATTCTGGCAAAGATGGTTTTAGAGTTGTGTATCATCAGGAAATTAAACTAGAACTGCAACTCTCATTTTCTTAAAAAAATCCCTTACCATCCTGACTGCTTTTAAGTTCCTCACTATATTTCTTCTGTAAAGCCAACTCTGCCTCAAGCTGTGCAATACGTCCTTGGGACAGCTGCCTTCCAAGCTCTTGATTCTCCTGGATAAGCATTCGACACTTCGCCATTAACTTTTTGCCTGTTTGGCTGCAAAGGAAAGAGCCATCTATCACAAAATGAGACAAAACCTGCAGTAATCTTCCTCAATCACAATCACAGACAAAAAGGAGATGCAATTTCTGCATGTCACAATTCAAGGAACATTATGCCTCAACATAATTGTCATAGCAGAAAGTCTCCCTATAGTTACCACATGCTGTTCCAATGCCAGTTGATCTTCTTTCGCTGTCCCATAAAGCGGAAGGCAAGTTTTATTACTGCAAATATGAATAAGCATATTGTTCTTTTTGATACCAACATCTGGATTATCAGTATGCACAATCTCGCATGTACTAATTCTCAATGGAGTTAAATATTTGATTAAAGATGTGCCTTATAATTTAAAAGATAAAGCACTGCATAAAAATTACATCTGAAAACTGAATTACGAACAAAAACATTCTTCATCTATTGTACTAGTAAAATTTAAGAATTACATTTGGGTGAAAAGAAAGTTGTTTAGGAGGGAATAATAAATCCCATTTAATTTTTCATAGTGACATCTGTATTTCTTTAAGAGGCTTACATTCTTTTGAATGCTGCCCAGGTATTCTCCTTTTAAAAAAATTAGATGTCCGGCTTTCAACTCAATTTATGTATTTGACAGTAATGTACACAGTCTGTTTCATGATTCCTGTGGTCAGCTTTTCCTAAGCACATCTTGCATGGTGAGAAGAAAGCAAAATGTAGTTAAACATTGGCAGGAAATTTATGAATGAGTGTATTATTAATCTACTTACTTTAGACTGACAGATTTCAGGTCATGAGTAATGCTCATTAGGATGTCTGTTTTCCAAAAGAAATGGGAAACAGGCAGGGGAAAAAAATTGAGCCAACAAGATTCTATTTAATAAATAACATCACACATCTTTAATCTTCATTATAAAAACTGCACTGTAAAGCATTATAGGAAGTAGTATGCAAATTAATATATAGGCAATACAGCTGACTCCACGAAAGAGAAAAACTGAAGTCTTTTAAGATTCTTCATCTGCAAAAGTCAGGATAGCAACCACAAACAGTTCTTTTGACAGGCTCAGCAACATAATAAAGCTGCCCTTTTCTACGGAAGTTCTGCCAAACAAAAAATTAAAAAACAACCCAAACTTGAACAAGTTTATTGTGAATTCAGTGGCAGAACTTGCATTACTTTTTAAGACCAAGAAGGTCATTTGATTTTGTTTGCTTTTAAACAAGTGACAAAGATCGAAAGAAACTGAGGGTTAAAAAAGTAGAACAGGAAATTTCCGCTACAATGCACAGCCACAGTTCTCTCCTGCAACCAGAATACCCAACCAAAAGAATTTAAAATAATAATTCCCTTAACTACCTTTTAAGCATTCAAGCCTTAGACAACTTTTAAGTTCTAGCAACTCTGCCCCACTTAACGTTTCCGACTGACTTTCCCAAATCTTTCAGATGGGTTGCTCCAGAAGGAATCTGGCTGTGTAAAGTCCTGGAAGCCTGAAAATCTGCTAAAGGCAGCAACCTGTTTTCTTTCTTGATGTGATGTCCAATGTCAGGTCCTTGAAGTTTAAATTGTGCTGACCTAATACAGTCCAAGTCACACATTTAAGATGCAAGTTTCCTTAGAGATGTTCATTCTGTGTAAAGCAGGACCACTTTGGAGATAACCAAATGTAACATACCCCAAAAGTTATTAGGCAGATATGCAATGATTTTTAGCCATTTGCAGATTCCTGTTACTGCATTCATCATCTCTACAAGTTGAAGAAGTTCGCAGTGCTTAAGTCATTTAACGCTTTTCTCTTCACAAAACAACATCAACTGTAAAATTACCAAGTACCAGTTACCTTGGAACTGGGACAATTTTAGAATCCCATTAAATTTCTTCATGTTAATGCCTGCCAAAATGTAAAATATTTATTACCTGTATAGAAATTTGCATAGTTACCTATAATGCTATTTCTTCCCATTAAATTTTTTCCAGATGTTCTGAACTAGTATGGCATCAAGTAACTTCTCGCAATTTATAAAAAGACAACACATGCAAAAATATAAAATCCCGTAACTATCAGCTGTAAAACTAAGTTTGATGTTGTTGAACATACATGCAACAAAACCTGTAAGAATATAAGCGGTTATTTCAGAAGACTAGTGTCTGTTGTACTAGGCTTACCGCAAATGTATACCTACATTTAATGATAGCTGAACTGGCTTAGCACAGCCATTCCCTTCATCACATGTCCTTTTATTTCTCCCCCCAGCCATCAGCAATGATTATGCTGTACATCTTTATCCATGGCTGAGTCTCAGGGATGCAATTAACACGTTACCCTGAGTGCCATTCAGGGATCTGAACAGGAGCATCATCTCATCCATATACTAGGTCAGTTGCCATGAAATAAGAGTAGTTGCATACAAGGATGGACAAATAAAGCAAATGGGGGGAGCAGGATGAAAAAGAATGAAAAATCTTCTAAGTGCTTTACATATGTCATCATTTCTTTACCTTTCCACAACTAATAAAACCTGGTAATACCTTAATGTAGTTATTTAAGATAGCCTCAGTTACTAACCAGGAAATAACTCTAATTTTCTGTACTCCAGCTACTGCATATATGAACTACGTGTATTCACACCACTGACTTTAATATATAATTATTATTAAGGTATGCTGGAGCTAGAGACAAAAAATTCTTTTAATACTTTTGCTTAAAAAAAAAAGCATTACATCACTTGTCTCTCCTCACAGATATGTAATATATGAATATATGTATACACATAGAGTCTTAAGACTTAAGAAAACCAACCTGTATCTAAATGTATTAAATAATCTTCTAAACTCCAAGTTAAACAAGCAGTCTGCATGGCATACCTTTATAGTGAGCTTTACAAATGGCTTGGTAACACATCAACAATTTATTAATGCAAGTCTTACCTCTGATTTGATGCTAGATCATTAAAATCTTAGATACTGCTATAGCAAAATCATTCCAGATGTATCACTTCTAAAAAGGTAAAGTCTTTCTGTAGGCTTTTCTTTAGCTTTTAAGTCATTATCATGCAAAAAAACTTGACCTGCATAAGTGCACTACTCTTCAATCCCACATTAATCATCTGAAGCACAATCAGTTAAGATATTGCTGAGTTAAGAAACCTCTGAATTAAAAATACGTAATGCCATCTTAATCAAAGTGATCAAAACAGTTAGAATACATCACCTTCTGTAACACCTGGATGTCTTTTCTTTTAATTTAAAGTATGAATTTTCTAGGATAAGACTGAGTCATAAAACATTACCCAACTGTTTTGAAAACCAAAACCTCAGATTATTAAACAGAACTCAATTAGCTAAGGAAAAAACCAAACACAAATGCCATACCAAATCTGCATTTCACTTTACAGACCTCAGACATGCACTTCCACTGTCCGAGAACGCTACTCTTACAAGTAACTTGGGACAACAGAACAGAAGCATCAATAAGAGTAGCAAAAGCTCCTTCTCTGATTCCACCAAGGAAAGTGCATGCATTTAAGTTGTTTCTGGTTTGTTAAAATACTGACTTTGTTTTCAGAGAACGAGACAATGCAGAAATAACAACCTGTTCAATTCTCGTTCATCCCAGGAGTTTCACAATACAACAGTATAACCAGTAGTGTTCCTTGAACTATGCATTACAACTATTTCAAGGCACATTTTATATAGAAGTGCAATACAAAAAAACCCCAGGTGTACAACGGAATAAAAACACCCCATCAACACTGAAGACAGTTGCCATTGTGTGCCTTCTGTACTGAGCGTTTGGTATCAGTTCTTAGTAGAGAAGATTGAAAAATTCTCATTTCTGCATGAAAACATGCAGTGAAATACTTATCACAACCAGTTTTTCTTCTATATGCTAGTTGTGACCAAATATATTGCTTCCAGCAATTTTAAACCTGCGATTAGATAGAACGTACACTTTGTACAGTCCTAATTTTGAGGCGTCCACAGTATTATCAACCATCCAGGAAACAGTTCATTATTTAGCAACATTGACTTAAGGCTCCTTCAAGTGCTAGAGAGCCCAAAGGCTAAACAGTCAAATGCATACACTACCACTGTTGTGATATCAAATAGCACTCACGGCTATTCAGAAGTGGTTAGCAAGTAAACTCTTTAATGCAAAATTCACCTCATCAAGTTCTGACCCAGCAGTTCAGTGAACAAGCAGGAAGTCCACAGTCTTATTGGCAAAACTGACTTACAGTGTCTCTAAGTCACTAGGCTCAAGGTTAAGAGCGAAGCATATTCCACTTCTACATTTTACGGGAATTTTACATGTTCAATTCATGATTTAAAATCTCTAGGTTCTCTCTCCTCCAATCTGTCTGTAGACACAGTGTGCCACAGACTTAAGACTTCTGTTTCTCCCTCTATTTTCTTCAAAAAGAACAATTTTGCAAATGTCTACATGTTCTAGAAAAGATTTTTTTTCGAAGATTGCCATTTCTTCAGAATAGTCCGACGCTGTCAGGCCTCTGAAGCAAAGGGGGAGAAAAAAGCTGAAACACAAGGTTCATCTGGTAAGTTTTACATTAAGCATTACAAGCTGGACAGTATAAGAATCTGGCTTTTGCCTCAAAACGTCTGAGTCTTGGTGTGGAAACGAGTACTTGGCTGTCCCACCATAGCATTCTCGTAGTGGGACTGTCAGGGAAGTCTTGACTGGGGAGTATTTGTTTTGTTTACCTATCAGGCGTAAATTTCCAGGCACTCAGTTCATTTTGGGCTTGTTCCAGTTTGTCTTTAGTCTGTTCCAGTTCACCTTTCATTTTTAGGAAAAACAAGTTGATGGCTGGGTCCACCATTGTTGATCGCAGTTGGGCAACACTAGGCTGCTGGACTTGCTTGAGGTACTGAATCTGATTCTGCATAAAATAAGAAAAAAGACTGTTATCCATACAAAATTAAATTTTAATGTCATTTAGATAAATATAGTTATTCCAAGCATAACATCAAGGAAGCTTGCCTTCTTTCAATACTGTAACCTGAAAAATGCAGGGAAAAAAACAGTCACTTTTGCCCACCTGCACCTATCAATGTGCATATTCACCCAATCCCTCATCACAACACCTGGTCAAGCTGAAACTTCCAAGGGCTTCCCCCACACCCCACTGCTTCAAAAGTGTTTTCAACATAGAGGGTAACATTCACCAAAGCAATGACCGAAGCCGTAGAATGCACCCTTTCTTTTGTATCTGCCTGCACTCTTCTGAGGGGAATAAAAAACAAAAAAAACCCATATTAAGAGAGTTATCAGCTTAAAATAGCTAGTTTTCATGTAACCTCAAAGTTACTATGAAATATTACAGTGTACACTGACAGTATTTTTAAACAAATACTACAAAGGTTTTTAAAAACTTTCACATTTTTTGGGAATGCAAGACTGCATATTTTTTTAAACAAAACAATTTAGAAATATTAACAGAAATGAAATGTTTCTGTTTGATTCTCCTGCAATAACCACAACCCAAAAGATTTACAATTTTATAATTCAGAACCCAGAAGACTTACAGTACAGTCAAAATTTCAGAAGGAGTAATTGCAAGAGAATTTCTATTAAATGTAACATTCATTAATCAAAACTTGGATGGATTTAAATAGGATTCATTTTTTTCTTACATTTTAATTCCATCACAACAGACATTAAGATGTACTAAACAGTATGTGTTTAGCTAATCACCAAAAATTACATCAGCCTCCACCAAGTTCCATTCTTGAATTCATTTTTTTTATGCTCCTTGTATTACACACATTTCTTCTTCAGCAAGAGATGAACAAAATTACATGAGATTAAAAAACAAGCATTAATTGGAAGTTGGGGGTTTGCCTCCTGCTGCACACACGATCTTGCAACCAGACTTGACAACAGCAGTTTCACTGATGAACAGTATAAGGCATGACCAGCAAAACAGAAGGAAAAACTCACCCTTCATACATTGCTTTACTTGGGACAAGCAGCAGCGTCAAAAGCCCCGTTAGTTTAACGGTTTTCATGTATAGTTACTTTATTACGGGGTCTTTACACAGCAATAGTAAAGAAGAAGTATACTTTAAGTACAAACATTCTATTTACCTTAATGTTCAGTAGTGACCTCAGTCACTTCTTGATTGAAGACAACATAAGTTTTAATTTTCACATTAAGTAGCAACTATTCTTAATTTTTATTTCGAACAAGTTATTTCAAAGGTACTGAAGTAATTATTTCCACTGATTCCACATTAATTTGATGTTACCAAAATAAAAATGTTTAGCTAATTTTAAAAGTTTAAATAACCATCACACTTTTAAATATATAAACTTTTATATGCCCAAATATAAAGAAACTAAAGTACTCAAGAACTCATCTACAAACATTACTTTAAAACAGGTAGTCCAAATTAAGATCATTCTAACAGTCTTAGATGATGTTCCACCCCCACGGGCCCCCCCCCCCAGTGAAAGTACAAGATCCTGCTCACTGAGTAAAGATCAATTTAATTTATTGTTCTTGTCTATTCTATACCCATTCATCTTTCCAACACTTGCACTAGTGGTAGTATTTCAACAACCTGGGAACTCCTTGCAAGGGGTAGCATTAGTAGAAGGCAGAACAGCTAGTTTAATGGATATATATGCACATATATAGACACTCCAGCTGGCAAGGTATTCCAGGAATGGAATTACTCTACAGCAACATTGTTCCCAACTTATTTTTAGACAGGCATCAAAATGAGGCAAAAAAATAAAACCAGACCATGTTTCCTTGTCTCATCTAGGCCCAGCTCACTCCCTCTTCTACTTCAGCCTAAGAACCATTAACAGCTTTCCTGCATCAGTGGCACAAAGAACTGCTGCCACCTGCTGCTTCCTCACACCAAAAATGCACTAAAACATCCAAGAGAACCCAGCTGATTTTATCTGCTATCAGTTACTGAACAGTGTCATTTGGATATCTAGCTCAGGCTCCTAGGCCATGCAGAGAGCACTGCACAGGCTCACCTCACCTATCATTCCTGAAACAACCGTGTAGAAAGAATTTACTGAAGCTGAACAACTCTTGCTCATTCCCTCCCCAAAACTGAAGACCATTTATTTCTCCAGTTCTACTAACTTAATTTTTATCCATTCCTCCATAGTTGTAACTCCCTTCCTCCACTTGTAACTCCAGAGGTCTCACCTGCCAGGCTTCACATCCACCCACACCTAGCAACCTATCCCCAACATGACCCACTCCTAAAGCAATCCCTACCTCCTAACCTTCTGCCTGCTTCCTTATTCCACTATCTTCCTGGTTATTCAGCGCAAACCTCCCATTCTTGCTCCCTCTAACCACTCTCTGGTACATCTCTCCTGTTGATATTCCAGGTGGTAAAGTACAGGGAGCAGAAGAGTTTACCTGCAGCCAGGAACAACTTCAGGCTAGAGCTGAATACACAGGAATAGTACTTTCCTGTATATTCAATGCCAGACCCCAGGATATGCCCACTCTAAAACCTGAAAAGACTACAGGCTGTTCACATTCCAAAACACAAATGCACACACTAGCTGGTATTTTTCAAAAGCCCATCAGATAGACAAATAAGGATGCAACTTCACAAACAGTACAAAAACCTTGATATCAGCTTTCTCTCTCTGCTAACCCAAGACAGGAGAACATAAAACTAGTTTTTTTTAGTGGACATCAGGCTGCATGGGATCTTGCTCAGGTTGGTTTATTTTTCTTCTGCTACAACAACACAGACAATAACACTTGCATCCCACACGCTTCTCCCATATTCTTGGAACAACTGAATCTCTTCAGCTGAAGTTGTACAAAGATACACAAAGAACAGACCCTCTGACATGAAGAATTCAACCAAGAGAACACAGGTACTTAACAGAAAACATAAGCACTCTTAAGCACAACTACATATCCTTCTCAGAAGGAATACACTGCAAAACAAACAGGAATAAAAATACAAGAGAGCTGTAACCTAAACGACAAGTAGATTAAGCAATAAACATCTAGGTACTACAATCCAAATGCACCCACAGGGAGCTTCTACTCATTATCTGTTCCATAGAAAAACCTATTTGAGTAGCAAGTATTTCCAAATGCTTGTCTGCTCTTTGACCTACAGTAGCTGTGCAATAGCCTGGGAGGCTTCCTGAAGTAGCCATAACTTAATTATCCCTCTCTCCCAGAAATAAAGCTTTACATAGAAACAGTAGCCAGTACTCTTTACCCGCACTTTCCTAACAGCAGCAACCTCTTTTATGAGGGCTGTTTCTGCTAGGGGAATGGTAGCTCAAGGCTGCTGCTGCCACCAGAGTACATGAAGTATTAAATCCCTGAACTTCAATCCAGCCCTTTAGTTAGCCACCCTAAACTAGGCAGAGTAAGTGTGCAACACCAGTCACATTCTCGGGAAGCTCACAGCTCAAAGGAAACCCATATATTCTCCTGTTAGACTAAGCACAGATCACAAGTGAGAATTGAGCTATACACTCAAGTACCACCTAGTTTTTTCAAAAACAGTACCAATACAGAATTAGGACAACAATTCTGACAAAGCTACCCTGACACGCACACCCTTACACTTTCAAGATGATGACTGGTGAGATTTGTAAGCTGAAGTAGGTTTTGACGTATTTTATCTTTTTAAAAGGCACCTACAAATTAAAACAGTAACTAGGAAAGTCACATCTTATCTTAGAGCTAGTACATTTTAACTAACAAGTCATTCTACACAACAATCAGTGAACTCCCTATGGCTTTATCAGCTACTGTCATTTGAATACGGCATTTGTAATTTTTTATCCTTTTAAATTTAAATAAGACAATTTCGTACGTATAAAATAAGTTTTGAAAATGCATTAGGAATAATATGAACAATAAATATGCAAGAAACTTAACACATTAAAGGCTCCATCTAACTGAGATGTGACAGGAAACATTAATGCCCGACATATAAATAACAGTCACTGGTATATTTTACATGTCAATATGGATTATAAAAAATTGTTAACTATGCTAAAGTTATTTTATGAACTAAAAACCAAACATGTCAAATAACTTATCATACAGTGAACATTTTTTGTTCATTTGTGAAATGATTTAGTATCCTACAGCTTAGCTTTGCATCTCATCCAACTTGACTTATTTTGCTACTGCTACTTCACTGGGGAAAACAAAAACAACAAACAAAAAAAAACCCAGTATCTAATACTACTAACAAAGCAGTCTTTCAGAGTTTACATCTGAAAACACCTGAAGGTGCCAATGCCTCTATTACAGCTTCTAGCCCCCTTCTTCAAGGATGCATCTTCCCATCTCTGTGTACTACAGAGATCATATCCTTGATGTTATTCCTGTGTCAATACCTGGAAAAATAGAAGCCACTTAGGGGGGCAGATGTTTGGTTTTGTTTCTTTTCAGTCCCACCCCCCTCCTCTTCTTCATCTTTGTTTTTCAATACATCATAATAAATAAAAGCTCTTCAGAAGTTCTTCTAAACACATTCTGGGAATCCTATGCATTACAGATTTAAATACCTGCAAGTGCAACCAAAAATCCTAGAAGTCTTCAGGATCTCCTCAAAATTCGTAGTCTTAAATACTTGAAATTTTTGTCTGATTCTTTTAGAAATAGGCAGAAAAGTGAAAAGTAGTACACACAAGTCTTGTTTTGATGAAAAACTTGTATTTCTTTTCATTTTTTATTATTTATTGTTTCAGCGATATGCTCGGAAGTTAGAAAGAAAAAAACAAAGCCTCTTACTATTGCTGTTCCTCACAGCAGGTTTTACTAGTACAACTAACAAGAGAAGCAGGACCAATATAATAGTCTCACTTCTAGGGAAGTGATGTGGTATTGCATCAGAACAGATCTTCTTGAGCATCCTGGGCTACATTAGGAGAAGTGATGCCAACAAGTCAAGGGAGGTGATCCTTCCTGTCCACTCAGGCACTGGCAAGACATCTGGAGTACTAGGTCCCGTTCTGGGTTCCCCAGTACAGGACAGACATTACGGTGAGGCCAATGAAAGGTCATGAAGATGATTAAGGGGTTAGACCATGTGACATACAAGCAGAGGCTGAGAATGCCAGGGCCATTCAGCCTGGAGAAGAGAAAGCTCAAGGGGAGCTTATCAATGTGCATAAATACCTGATGGGGGGAGTAGAGAAGGCAAAGACAGGCTCTTCTCAATGGTGCCCACCGAAAGCACAGAAGGCAATGGATACAAACTGAAACAGGAAGTTCAACTTAAAGCATAAGAAAATGCTTTTTGCTGTGATGGTCACTGAACATCAGCACAGGTCACCCAGAGAGGTTTTGGGGCCTCCATTCTAGGATATGGTCAAAACCTGACCCTGCTCTGAGGTGGCAGGTTGCACTAGACAAACTGCAAGTCCCTTCCCACGTTGGTGATTCTGTGATTCATTTTTTGCCACTGCAAATTTTAGGTGCTTTAGCCCCTTTTCTCTTCATACCATCTCTTACTATGAACCAAAGTCATCTTATGGTCTTAAAAGTAGTGAAAACACTGTACAGAGGTAACTGTCACACTACTGTATCTGACAGCTCTGAAAACCTACAGGGGAAAAGAAAAAAAGGAATGCTAAAAGAAAATAACAGAGGAAAGCTACAAAATAACAGAAGTTCTCGTAAGTGTTTCAGAAACTAACAATAAGCAGCTTTTCACAATCTTAACTCAAACTACCAAATTAAAGCAGCAGGTAAAATTTATGTTAAGAAGGTAATCCAGAAAAGCTCAAAAGTCCACAAATTGGTAGAAGATAGTTTCAGAAGAGTCACAAAACCCCCACAGAACTAACACAGAAACAAACAGCAACAGAAGAGGCATTTAGTACAATGAATATTAGAAACCCTGAGAAACAGATGTCCCCAGTTCCAGAAGAACTTCTCCTGAAAAGATCAGTAGCTCTTTCCCCTATCTATCCAAACAGCTACCAATACCATGTTATCCAAAACCAACACGTATCAGCCTAAAGCTTCCTAAATGAAATCCATTCTTATCCTTATGTTTCAATTTGTTTCTGCATCCATCTGGTAGTCAGAAGTAACATGTTTGGTAAATATGCACAGTTGATAAATGCTTGAAGAAAGTAAGCATGGTTAATGCAAGAATCAGCGTGGTGCTGAAGCGGAAGTACTTTCAAGCAGAAGTGCTGCTGAAAATCAACTAACTAATATTTAAAACAGCGAACTTTAACAAGTTCTTTACTAATTCAGTGGAAGTTTAAATGCCCTGCTACTTCTTTAAGCACAGAAAATATGATGCTATACATATACGACAACATAGCACATAGGTACTGGCTCAAAAGCTGATATTCCTGTAAATCTGAAAAATCATCTCTTCCAAATACTTACAGTACACTCTTGCATCTCTTGTTCCTTAGTTGCCAGCCTCATCACCAGAATATTTTCTCTTCGGGCAGATTCTTGTTGTTGCTGTTTCAGCTTCTCTTCAGATTCTCTCAATCCCGTCACATCATTAGCTAATAAAGTAACACACAAAAAAGCACACATTTTATAGCATCCTCTCATGAACGGATTTTAAAGACAGCTAAACAAGTCTAAAAACCAAGTCCAAAAACAAAAAGCAAGAATCATAAATACGCATGACTATAGTAAGCATAAGAAAAAAAAATCAAAATATCATTAAGTGTTAGAAAAGCTTGACAACAGTTGGTTTTAAATGCTTCTTTCTGATCCTTTCTTAAAACTTAAAAAATGTTTAAATAGGAGCAACTTTAATTTAAAAATTGCTTGCTTAAAACCAAGTACCACTGCAACTTGCAGTCTGAAACTTGGGAAGTTGTAACTGCCCTCAGATCAAAGAGATATTGAGGCCAGGGTGGGGCAGGAGGGAAACCTAAACTGCCAAAAAGCAATCCACAGTCTGTAAAAGTGCTATTGGTGATCAATCCTCAACCTCATTTTAACACTACATAAGGGAAACAGTAAGATATTTGAGAACTTCAAAAATGGCAGTTTAGTCACAACTGGCATTCTGATCCACGAATATTTACAGAAAGCTTACATATGAAATGAGACAAGACAGCACACTGTCATATTACTCCAGCAGGAGCACATGCAAACAGCCCTATACAAACAATATATATTCACTCTGCTATTTGTCATGTACACAATGAGGGGAAGTTGGAATAGTTAAGATTTTTATTTTTTCTAATCATTTAAGAATGATCAGCTGTATAAACTAAGAACACAAATTGCTTCAGAACAAGTTATTTCTAAATAATCATTTGCCAATAATTCAAAAACACTGATTACTACAGCACATACTCCATTACCAAGGTTTCCAAAACTGAGAGACTGGGAATGCTAAAGCTACTTATTTATCTGTGTTACTTGAGGACTAATTTTGGACCTCTACCTCTACAAAGTATTCCTCCTTGCACATGCTTTGCAATCTTGCAAGGTCACTGATTCATGCAGAATTCTGACAGAGGATAGCACTTCCTTTCTAACAGAAAAGTCCTGAAAATATACCTATTTGGGGGGTTATGTTTTGAGATATTTCCTCCCCCAGCTGTCTGGATACAGATGGTCCTACACATGCAAAACCAGGCATTTTGGATGCTGTGTAAGATCTGTACAGGAAAATGAGAGGCTAGGAAAGTTGGGAAAGACTGAAAACTTACACTAGAAAAAAAACAGATATTTTTTTCTGGCAAGTAACTGATATATGAATTATCTCATACCTAGCAGTTTTAGAAAACACAGATATTACTTTAACACTGATTCACACAAACATTCAGGTAACTTGTACCACTTTGAAACGTGGATAACTTACAATTAAGGTCTGTATACTTGCTTTCCAGAGCTTGCACGTATGCTTCATACTGTTTCCACCTATTGCAGAGATGAAGAGAAAAAAAAATTCTGAAGCTCACTTTATTGAATCAAGGCATCTAAACCTAAACTGTCAGAGTATACACTCATGCCACAACCAGAAACTGTCAAGAAATCATACCACTGCATAAATGGCAATTCCAGGTTTTTAAAAAGGGAATTTGAATAACAGAAATGGCTAAATCCACTTTGCATCTCAAAAGGGTAAAAAAGCAGCTGTGCATCACTACACGGAAAATTGGTATCTTAACACTTACAGTAATATTTTGGACAAACATTGGGATCAAACACTTATTACGTATTTATCCACATAAAGTACTTAAGATATCTCATTTTCAAACCAGAAAAATTCAAGCAATTCTGTAACAGAAGTCATAATACAAAGATAACATGAAGTGTGTTACCAAGTGAGTAAGACCTGCAGAAGTGTATTACAATATACTACAACTGGCAATCTAGGTTAAACAGTTACAGCAGCTCATTCAAATCAAGACCACATTCTGATTATACTCATGAGCCAGAAGCCAAACAGTTTACTAACTCTGTGAATGCATGTTATTAAAGCAATTCATTCACAGCCAGAAAGCCTCACACTTGAAAACAGCATTGCATTTGACAGAAATCATCAAGTCAGTAGCAAATCAAAGTCTGCAGTAAAGCTTAGCCCAACATGCCTTAGCAGCAAAGTTCACAGGATAGCTTTTGGGGTTTTTTTCCATTTGTTTTTAAAGAAGTACTTTACTCCTAACTATGTGACTTCCTCATGATGGTACAACTCCACATTGTGAAGCAAATTCATGTATTAGCTTACCACTAAAGAACAGGTAAGCTTCTGTTTCCTCCCTTCCCAACTACCCTCTGTCCCTGACACCTATCTTATGCCAGACTCATTGTAACTTTAACTCTATAACCTACACTACTATCTCAGTCAAAACTAGAAAGTTAACTTTAGATCATTTTTTACTATTTAGTGAATTCAAACAGCTCATTAAAGGATTCTAAGAAGCATCAGATCTGTAACAGCCAGTGAGATCACTTCACTGGGAAAAGCAAAAGCAAGTACAAGATCTATCCCTTTTATCAGGGATAAAAAAATTTTCAGCTCTTTAGCTGAACTTGAAGTCAGTATGAATCAACTCTCAAGCTTGGTAGAAGAATACTGCTGTATTCCCACTTCACACTTCAGCTTATCTTTGAATGAAAAAGAACACTGTTAGAAGTTTCGCCATTTGACTACTAAAAACTCCTGAACTGTTAGTTCAGGAGACTTCAATCCCCCAAAGTAAAACTGGAACAATCTACCGAATAGGAAAACTGCAAAGAAAGAAACTATTTTTTACATGAAATAATTACATTTAATAAAAGAGCTGGGCCTCAAATGCAGCTGCAGAATTACATGACTTTCAAGCTATATCTCACAGCCTGAAAACCGTAATTGTCAAAATCATTAATATGGGCTATACGAAGAGAAACTGAAGTGAAACGAAGACCTGAAACACTAAGTAGACACAGAAACATAAAATAGTTAGGGTTGGAAAGGAGCTTAAAATCATCTAGCTCCAGCCCCCTTGCCATGGGCAGGGACACCTCCCACTAAACCATATAACCCAAGGCTCTGCCCAACATGACCTTGAACACCACCAGCGATGGAGCATTCACAACTTAACTGGGCAACCCATTCCAGTGCCTCACCACCCTCACAGTAAAGAATTTCTTGCTCATATCCAATCTAAACTTCCCCTGTTTAAGTTTGAACCTGTTACCTCTTGTCCTATCACTACAGTCCCTAATGAA